>PIJE02001947.1:17916-37916 GCA_002895965.2 Coryphaenoides rupestris | reverse complement strand
GGGACAAATGTAAGTTGCTCTGGACAAAAGCAAACGTGTGCTAAACGCCCGAAATGTAAATGTAAATGTAGATGTAGGTTTCACTCCAAACAGTTATTTGGAAGCCTCCTAATGACTCAAATCATGAGCGGTTAGCAAATTGATGCGCAGACAGCCGGCGTTAATTAATACATACACTAAATTAGCAACAACTAAAAAAAATCCCAATCAAATAAATTAAACCAGTAATTTAACAGGGTCGTCGTAACTTGACTCCATTTAGACTTTTGACTGGTTTGTGCGTGTCTCTGCTTGTGTGTGTGTGTTGTGTTTGTATTTTATGTGTGTTGTGTATGTGTGTTCTTGTGTGTATGTAAATGTGTTTTATGAGCGTGATGTGTGTGTGTGTGTTGGTGTGCACGCAGTGTGAGAGAGAGAAAGGGTGGTGGTGGTGGTGGTGGTGGTGCAGGTCCTATCAATGCTCCGCGCTTATTATGATTGACGATTGATGATTAAGTCCTAGAGCCAGCAGTGCACCCCCACCCAACACCCTCCACCTCCACCTCCACCACCACCAGCACCACCACCCCCCCCCCCCCAACCCCAAAGCCGGTGACTTGGAATTGGTTGTGACACATACACAGTTCTGCCTGTTAGGTAATTCGTTGACGAGGGGCCAAATTCATTTATGGAACAGCAGTATTGGCAGCGGACGGACACTCTCTGCAAAAGCAACGATAATCACAGCGGTTTGGCTCGGCGTGACAAGGGCTCTTCTGGGAGAGAGAAAGGGGGAGAGAGAGCGAGGGAGAGAGAGAGAGGGGGAGAGCAGGGGCCCGTTGCACGACAAACACTCCTGCCTCTGTTGCCCCCCCCCCCCCCCCGCCCTCCTGCCTCGGGAGAGAACGAGGGGTTCCTTTCCTCCACTGTTCTCCGGATGAGAGAGAGAGAGAGAGAGAGAGAGAGAGAGAGAGAGCTTAAGACCACAGGAAAGGGACTGGAGAGAGGGTGGTGGTGGTGGTGGTGGTGTAGGTGGGTGGAGGTACTGGTGGTGGTGGTGGTGGTGATGATTTGGAAAAGGAGGGAGTGATTGTGTTGTGTGTCCTGCTGGGAGGCGGGAGACGTCGGGCCTGATAAACCCGAAGCTTTTGTTTTCCGTTTGTTTTATTGCGGTAGAAAACGACATTGAACGACTAAGTAAGTAAGTCAGTCATTTGGATTTTATTTTTCGGAGAACGTGAATAAAGAAACTAAAACCGTCGAATAATAAACCAAAACCTATAATACGACGACTCAATACAATATTGTGTATGAATAAATCATGTTTCGTATCGGAGTCGAGTCATATCAATAATAATAACAATATATGTACAAATGCGGACGCTGAAAATATAGCGCACGATATACAGGCCGTATAAGAATAGAACTTTATTTATCCTGAAGGAAATTATTGAACACACACACACAACGCAAAATATCGACAAAGCGGGAAGAAAAAAAGTTTAAGTGATGACCGGGGGGGGGCGAGCTGATGAAATAAAGGCGGGAAAATAAATCGTGGATAATGAAACATGAGGGGAAGCCCGTCTCCCCCCGTCTCCCCCCATCCCTCCTACTAATGAGCCTTATTGACAATCAAACAGGCGCTGTCATGTCCCAGGATGCAACGCTCCACGTCCCCGCCATGTTTGTCACCGTGTCCTGGCAACCAGAACCACAACCGGCGGGGGGGGAGGGGGACGGACGGTGGGGGCTGGGGGAGGGGTTGGCGGGGGCTGGCAGTTAGCGCTCTCTCTCGCCCAGCGGCGGTCCGGGCGAAATGGGCCACGTCCTGTTGAGCTGCAGCTGCCACCTCTGCCACTTCCATTACTTTCTATATAGCATGCAGATGTTGTGTCGACGCCGTCCCCCAGTCCCCACCCCGCCGTCCCCCCGTCGAGGCCGAGGGGGAGGAGGAGGGCGGCGGCGAGCCACGTCAATTTCTCAAGTGGCGCAATTACAGCGGCAAAATACTGTACCGTCGTCGTCGTCGCCGTAGTCGGTAGTTTTTTTCGGTGGTCGCCTTTTTCTTTTACGAGGCACTGAAATCGGAAAAGGGATTTTATTTTTGTTCACCGCACTCTCGTTCTCGTTCTCCTCCTCCTCCTCCTCCTCCTCCATAACCACCCCCCCCCCCCCCCCCACCACCACCAAAAAAAAAAGGTGGCAGTTTCATAGTTTCATAAAGGCTTCAGAAATCCACCCCCAAATTTAGTTTCCTTTATTTTTTCTTTCACCACCACCCCCCCCCCCCCCCTCCCCACCACCCTCCACCTCCACCCTCCACCCCACCACCCCCCCGTTTCATTTTACGGGCCACTTTTTTCCCCGAGTCCGAGTCCGGCAGGTTCTGTGAGCCTTTTGTGTGCCGGAGACCCCCGTCCCCCCGCGACCCGCCGCAGCGGATATGGAAATGGGGGCGAACGAAGGTTTTTTTTTTTTTATGGGCCAAACGGATTGGACACAGCGAGGCTCGGGGGGCATGAATATTGAATGTTATTTCTGCTCTCGTTTTTTTTTTCTTTTTTTTTCTTTATGTAATCCATTGCCAATACATTATTAATAGATGATATCATATCCAGAACCAGTGGACAAAGCAGTACAGATGGGTGCTATGAAAGGGGCTCTATTTGGTCCGAGACTGCCGGGGCAGAAAATGCAGTTCAAGTGATATTATTTTAACGCTCGCAGTCTAACAGTCTGTGACCGCCCCGGTTTCCTTTCCAAAGTACCCCCATCTTTTTTTTTCCTTTTTTTTCGGGGGGGGGGGGGGTGGGGGGGATGGGTGGAGTCTGAGGAGGCGGGCGGCGGGCGGCGGCGGCGGGGAGTACGTACTGTAGGAGTTGTGTGGGGTTAGCGCGCACGCCGGTGTCGCCGGCAAACGGGCGTAAAAAAACCGCCGGCGTTTGGCGGCGGTTTGAAATGCGCCGTGAAACATTGATGAAGTATCAAGTGACACGCGGATGCAAGTTTAATGTATTGCAGCGCGCCGCTCATCCGACTTGACGACAGCCGAGGAGGAAATCTTCGGGAAGGATCTGGAAATGTGTTTTTTTTTTTTTTTCCCTTCCTCCTCCTCCTTCTTCTTCTTCTTCTGTTTTTTTTCTCCTTCTTCTTCTTCTTCTTCTTCTTCTGCTTCGTCTTCTTTTGCTTCTCGCGGAGCCCGGGTCCCAGCGTACCGCAGCTCGGGGAACGCTCTTATCTGATGTGCTCATTCTCAGGCAGCAGATAAAGTTAACGTGAAGCTAACCGAAAAGAACGAGAGAGAGAGAGAGAGAGAGAGAGAGAGAGAGAAAAAAAAAGGAAAACGCAACCTAATAAATAAATAAACGAAATAAAGGTCAGGCCTCTGTGCGCGATTCTCTCCCGTTTCTTCATCTCATCCTCGTCGTCGTCGATGTTGTGTTGTTGTTGTTGTTGTCTGAAAAAAAGTTACGACGTCCGCGTTTTCGGGTAAAGTTTTTACGAGGTCGGGCCGTGCCGTACCGCGGCGGCGGCGGCGGTGGTGAACTTCTCTGTTTTCGTTGGCCGAACTTTATTAGCATTATCCCCGGCCGCGAAATACACCACCGTGCACGTAGCTCGGCGGTCAAAACCGAGTCCTATCTGCTGCCCCCCCCCCCCCCCCTCCCCCACGGGCCCGGACGGCGACGTATTTCACCGCGGAGAAAGAGACGGAGGGTCATCGGAATCGTTTGTGTGTGTGTGTGTGTGTGTGTGTTCTACGGGTGCGGTGGGGGGGGGGGGGGGTCTCGGAGTACAGCGCACACACACACATCGCGGTCACAAAAGGCGCTTCATGAACACCGGGGGCGAGCGAAACGGACGCAGTCCAGACCTATAAGCGTTTCAATAAGAGACTTACATAGGGGGCGGGGGCGAGAGAGAGAGAGAGAGAGAGAGAGAGGGAGAGAGAGAGAGAGAGGAGAGAGAGAGAGAGAGAGAGAGAGAGAGAGGGATGCGTAAGGTAATATTCCTCTTTTAAGGTCAGTTTGAATTGTTTTTCCTCATGGGAAAGGGCTTGATTGATAAAGCCCAAACAAAAAGCCTCCTCTCCACTGAATGCCTGTCCTCCGCGGGCCCTGACGGAGGGCCTCCCCTCCTTTATGCCGGCCAGCCCAATTCCCAGCATGCTCGGCCATTGTGGCGCTTTCAGCCGGGCCTCTCCATTGACTGGCGCCATTGTCCGCACCGGCCTTTGTGCCGCGCTATCACCGGAACACGATCTTTCACCTGACGTTAGCCCAGGTACCGCGGCCCTGGTCACGTCGTCCTGTACGGGAGGGGCCCCCCCCCACCCACCCCACACACACACTCACTCGCGCCACCGCCACCACCACCGTCCACCGGCATGCACCACCTCCACCTCCCGCCCCGAAAGCCGCGAAAACCCTGAAATCTCCACCACCTCCACCTCCACCTCCATCTCGCCCGAAACCCTTAAACCCCCCACCACCCACCACCACCACCACCACCAACCCACCCCCTCCGCCCGAAACCTCCAAACCTCTGAAACCTCCACCTCGCGCCCAAACCCTGAAACTCGCACCACCCACCCACCACCACCAACCACATCCCCCCGCCCCGAAAACCCGCAACCGCTGCAGAACCCACACCCACCCACCCACCCTCCCCACCTCGCGGCCCCGCCCCCCCATGCAGACGGACACGCTGTGAGGTAAATTAACGCGGGAACTTAATGAGAAATAAAAGACGAAGAAGAAGAAGAAGAAGAGGAAGAAAACATTACAGTTAATATCGCGTCAGCGCTCCTCGAGTGTTGTGCTCTCTCCCTCTCGCGCGTTACGAGCCAACCGAGGACGTTAACCGTTGTCCGATGTTGTTTTTGTTATTTTGTTTTGTGTGTGTGTGTGTGTGTGTGTGGTGTGTGTGTGTGTGTGTGTGTGTGTGTATAATCGGGAGGTTTTTCCGTTTGGTTTGTTCTCCGTGCGAATCGACGAACGAACAACGCACGCGCTCACGCACACGCCGGTGTTTTGAAGCCGCCCTCCCCCTCTCTCCCCTCTCCCTCCCCCGCCCTCCCCCTCTTCCCCCCCCCCCTCGCCTCGTTAAGATCAATATTGCTTTCAATATTTCTTCCCTTTGACAGATAAGCGGCAGGGAGGGCGGTGGGGGCGGTGGGGGGGAGTCTTGATAAGAGTGGCGTCGTATACGGACGCCGTGGCCGGACCCTCACTCTCCTTTGATTGGCTGACCCCCCGTGACCTTTTGCCGTACGCTGTGTGTTTGGAGGCGGGCGGGCGGGTTGTCACGTGGTTCGGCCGGCCGGCCGGCTGGCTGGCTAGCTGGGTGGGGTGGGGGGGGGTCTAGTCAGGCTCTGGTTATAGCCGTTATTGAACCGAGGGTTTTTATAAATATTTAATGTGCACATTAAGATCGTGGTGGAGGGCGGCCATTAGGGTTCTGCAATAAAGAGGCTCTCATGAAGATTGACTGGTGTGGTGTGGCAGGAACCAGGGCTCGGCCATCGGGTGGAGAGAGTGGAGAGGGTGGAGGGGGAGAGAGGCGGAGAGCTGGCAACAATAACCCTCCACCACCACCGCCTCCACCTCTTCCACCACGACCACCCACCACCACCTCCACGTACTCCACTACCACCACCATCTCCACGTCCACCATCACCTCCACCACCATCTCCACATCCTCCACCACCACCACCTTTTTATCCTCCCCAGTGAGCGCACATTTCCTGTCGATTTCCCGCCAAACCGAAACGAACGATTACCGACACGCCATATTATATCCATCACACGTTTGTCGTTATTGTTGTTGTTGTTGTTTATATCCATTTAATGAAGTAGTGATGACAGCAGCAGGTCTAAAATAGTGTGTGTGTGTGGTTGTGTTTTGTATGGTTGTTTTTATTGTTATTATTGTTGTGTAACTCGTGGCTTTAATAGAACGGCCTGACCTCTCGAGGGGGGAGAGGTCACGCGGTCGGTAACCATAGCGATTGACCCCTGGAGCCGCGCGGTTTGTCGCCGCAAAAAACGCCACCGCCGCGGCGCCCGCTACGTCAGGAGTTGCAACACACACACCACGAGCGAGTGTTGTTATCGCCGCGCGCAGCTTTGATTTATCCGGGAAAATGAATTCCGAAGCACAAAGTGACTCGTCGTGGAATTGAATGTGTTCTTTTCAGCGTATCTGCGTCCCTCCACCACACACCACACACACACACACACACACACACACACACACACACTGTGCGCTATCAGCTATTGCTGCCGCTATCTGCTGGCGCTGCTGCTAGCCCCGCGCGCGCCGCGGCGGCGGTGCTAGCCTGTTGACATAATAAGGTCTGATATGCTGATTAGCGTCCCGCCCCCCCTCGTGCGCTCGCATTCATTTAATTGAGCATTAAAGACGCTCTCTCTCTCTCTCTCTCTCTCTCTCTCTCTCTGTCTCTCTCTCTCTCTCTCTCTCTCTCTCGGACAATGTTGCCTTGATGAGAAATTGACATTCTGTGACCCGATCTGCGTGACCGCGGGGTTGCCAGATAAGATGTTTTCAGTTGTTTTTTAAGGAGAGCCAGTATTCATCCCACTCGCTGTGCCCCCCCTCCCGCAACCCCCTGTTTGACCTACTTGATGAGTATAGATTTCACTGAACCCCGCCTCACACCACCACCACCACCGCCTCCACCACCAACACCACCAACACCACCACCACCACCACCCTCTCAGCTGCTGCGCAAACGTAGATGGCGGCTTCAACTAACGACACCGCTCGTCGTAGACAATGGATAACCTTGCGCCGGCAACGATGCATCGATTCTTTATTAACTCGGTGGCTTAATGCGGGCGAAAATGAAGGCGGCGATCTGAATGAGGGCTGAGGGGTTCGGGTCGCTTTGAATAAAACAAATTAAAAGACACGGACGCCACAATGGATGTTGTGGGAGCGGCGGCGGCGGCGGGAGGGTGGGTGGGGGCAGGGTGGGTGGGGGTGGTGGGTGGGGTGGGGTGGGTAACGTGATAAAGTGACAGGGTTATGGTCGTGTGTATATATGTGATGGAAATCGTTTCGTCTCAAAGAAAAATAAGGAGTAAGAGAAATCTCAACTTTTAATGGGTATTACACGTCCGTTAGATTGCAGTAACAGTAATGTGGTAAAGTCTAAACACTACTACCGTTAAGACAAATTCCTTCTTGTGTTTCGTCGTCGTCTTGTCGCGTCGACTCGGGGGGGCTCGGCGGCCGGGTTTTTTTTTTTCCAGGAGAATTCCCGCAAAGAATTCCACAAAATCTCGGGAGGAACGACCGTGTTTGTTCGCCGTTGCTTTATGTCTTATTTCATTTCCAAAACCGGTGACATTTTGTGCGTCGACGTTTTTTTTTTTCTTTCCTTTCTCTCTCTCTCTCCCGTCTCCCTGTAAACACATGTCAACGCTATCTGTGGCAGAGTCATACTTGGTGAAGTAAAAACGGTCTCTGTACACGACTACAAAAACAGAAAGGTTTTGTACGGCGACCGCGGACGGGAGCGAGCTCGCGTTTCCCCTCCGGAGTCGGCCGTCCCTCATGCACATTAGTCTATTGGATCTTAACAACTATCATATGGGTCACAAACAATTTATTTGACAATACAACCAACAAAGTTTTTTTTCCTCCAAAATGGCCTGTATAGATAATTTAAAATCAATATAAAAATAAACAATGAAGTTTGACTTCCCCCCCCGCCCCACCCTCACCACCCCGCTTTTTTTTCTTCAAAATTGGACAGATTCTCGACAGATCGTGAAACAAGTAGTTGTTGTTTTTTTTTTCTTCTTCTCGAGGACACAACGTGAAATATATGGACATTGCCGTTCATCAAATACAAAAAAGGGAAAAAAAGAAAAATGAAATGAAGGCAACAATTCTTGGCTGGAGCATCTGTGCTACACCACTATACCAAGGGCATGACGATTAATACATACATAATGAAAAGCAATATACAAAATTTCAGAGATAAATACATTATTTATAGTTGATATGTTACAAAAATTTCCCCCCGACCCCCCCAGCCCCCCCCCCCCTCCCCTCCTCAGTGAGCGCAAGTGTGTATTTGGAACGCAAATGTGACGATGAGCTACCGCTTAACCTACGTTCTGAAATGGATTTAAGTTTTTTTACGTTTTTTTCAAGGGTTTTTTTTTTCGTCGATTTCTAAAAGAACATGGAAAAGGGACAGATGTATAAATATTTAGCACAAGTTTGGCAATATCACAATAGTCTACAATTTTTATAACCACATAGAAAACACATACGGGGGGGTTTTGGGAGCGAGGAGGACGAGGAGGAGGACGAGGAGGAGGAGGAGGTGGAAGCTGGGGCCTCCGTCAACAAGAAACTTCACAGTAGCCTAGGAATGCATTAATATACAGTGCTAGCAAAAAAGTGGAAAACATGACAAAACACACTTGCTTTAAAAGGAAGCTCTAGACGTAGAAGAACATCGGTCTTATCAACACAGCAAAGTGTTTTATACACATCAGTGTGCTCTGTTGACGCAAAGACTTTTTTTTTTTGTATTTGTAGTATTTTTTTAGTATTTTTTTTCTTTTTGTACTTTTGAAGATGAGGTCTAGCTACAATAAATTACAAAATTTAATTTAAAATGCAGGAATGAGACATGATACAAACTTACCCGCCCGGCCCGCCCCCCCCCCCCCCCCATGACCCCCTTAATGTGTATTTGTTGTACTTTGTGAGCGCGTTTTCTACATTATATATTCCATATATTTTTCCAGTTGAAATTCAAACTTGGCCCTTGGTTATTTTTCTCACACATAAAAATACAAAAAAGTCACATTATAAAGACACACAACCGTGAATCTATTCAAAGAGAGTTTGAAACATAAAACAATTTCTGAGGCAAATAAGTTCAAACGTACTGTACAATACATCAGTAATTATTATTATTATTATTTTTTTTTTTTTACTATACAACCGAATGTTGAGTCCACGGAAGTGTCTTCCAGTACGGAAACGAAATGGCCGAGTTTGCCTCTGGCCTTCGCCAAGGTCAGAGTTCAACCGCCGGGTATATAAAATAAACACTTGTCTCGTGTCCTCTTCGTTAGCCGATAAAATAGAGAAAAAAATTAAAATAAAAGGGAGAGAAAAAAAAAACAAAGGAAAAAATAATTCCCTCAGACAAAAAAATATCCGTTGTGAGAAATCCTTCCTTTGTGTTTTTAAAGTCCCAAGTCCTTAAAGAAAACCAACTTTTGTTTGGTTTTTTTCTCATTTTCTCTCTCTCTCTCTCTCTCTCTCTCTCTCTCTCTCTCTCTCTCTCCGTTTTCCTCTTCCTTCACGTTAAAAAGACATTATGCTGCTTACTATACACTGCACCAGCGGGCGGACTGGGCGCTACTGGGAGACAGTCCGGGGGTTGCGGGTGGGGGGGTGGGGGGCGGTAGGGTGGGGTGTGTGGGGGGTGGGGGGGGGGGGGAGAGTGGTAGCGAGTCGATTCGGTGCTTGAGTGTTAAAAGTGCGTCTATCTACATGGGTGGCACAACCAGACCGGACATCGCTGCAAAGAGAGAAAAGCACACGTTAGCACCGAGCGGTCCACGCCGACGTGGCTACTGAAGAGAAATGAACAAATTAGTGCACAAATACATCAATAATGATAATTCTGTGTGGTGTGTGTGTGCATGCATGCGTGTGTGTGTGTGTGTGTGCATGCATGTGTGTGTGTGTGCATATGTTTGCACGTGTGTCTGTGCCATATTTGTTCGTGTGTGTGTGTGTGGTGTGTCATGCAAGCATGTGTGTCCGTGCATGTGTGTGCATGAGCGCGCGTGATTATGTGTTAGGGGGGGGGGGGTTTTCTTCGTCTTCTTCCCGCGCCCACCCTCACCCTCATCCTCACCCTCGGCCCCCCCCCCCCCCCCCGCCGCCGTCCCGCCCAAATCCGAGAGCATCTGGGATCGCACGGGAGCATGAATGTGCGCTTTAATGTGTCTGTTTGCATATGTGCCTGCGAGTGTTTGCCGTGTCGGCCGGGGAGAGAGAGAGAGGGAGAGAGAGAGAGAGATAGAGAGAGAGTCTCACAAACCCTCTCTCTCTCTCTCTCTCTCTCTCTCTCTCTCTCTCTCTCTGACATTTCAGCCCCCAGCGCCGCACTGCCTCGGTTCTATGTGGTGATATTTCCTCCCTTGTCGCCGGCGGTTAACTGGCAAACAGTGCCCCCCCCCCCCCCCCCAGACTCCCCGGAGGGGGGAGAGTGGAGCAGGGGAGGGCTGGGGGTGCGACGACGCGGTGACATGGTCCACAATGCAATGCAACAGCGACGGCGCGCGCAGGCGGGGCTAGCCACGAGACAGCCCTCAGTCTCCCCGCTTTCCTTTTTTTTCGACGCGTTCTCTCTTTTCCCTCTCTTCCTCTTCCTCCTTCCTCCTCCTCCCCAACTGTCTGTCTGTCTGTCAGCCTGTCTGTCTGTCTGTCTTTCGCCCGTACACCAAATTGGCCGGCGCTCGCGCACACGCGTCCCCTTCCCTAAATATCGTCTTTCTGTCGTCGTCGTTATCCCGGGGAAGAGATTAGTTGCGATCAAAAGGTAGTTTTTTCCGGCGATCCGACCGACCGACCATTCTGCTTCCAGCGCCGCCGCCGCCGCCCGCCGCCGTCGTCATTAGCGACCGTACCTCGCCGCCGAGAGTTTATGGATTCAGTATTTTCACACGTTTTAACAATTAGGCGACCAGCGAAGTGCGGGGATGATATATGATTACACGGCAGCTCGGGATATTTGTAGAGTCATGCTTGAAACGCTTTTAAGTTTGCCAGCGCAGATGATAGCGATGCATTGCTCATTAATTTCCGCACAACATGTATTAATAAGTACGAACGTGTTGCGAGATGAACTTTAATTTCCCACTTCATTAAGCCCAATGTTATTAATCTCGGGGCACACGCCGCGGCTAAGCTTGTTTTCAAAGCAATCATGTCGGTCGTGACACACAACGCGCAGAACCTCATAAACATAATTACTAAAACAATCCGAGGGAAGGTGTTTCCGCGCGACCCCCCGACGACGAGAGACGGCGCTCGCTTCGCGCGGGAAAAGGGCAACGAGGTTGTGTGTGTGTGTGTTGTGTGTGTGTGTGTGTGCGCGCGCTTCACGCACCGTGTGTGTGTGTGTGTGTTCTACACGCATGTTGCGCAGTCGCCGGGAAATGGCAATCCCGTCGCGCACACACACACACACGCGCCTGCAGACACACACACGCCTGCAGACACACACACACACGCCTTCACGCGTGTCGGTACATGTAAACACACGTGTGAATCACGCTGTTAACAGAACAACGTGTGTATTTGTGCACGTGTGTGTGTGTCTGTGTGTGTGTGTCTGTGTGTGTGTGTGTGTGTGTTTGCGTGTGCGTGTGTGCGTGTGCGTGTGCGTGCATATACATGTAGGCATGTCATGTCAATTGGCCAGTGAAATAAATTGCATATATACTGTATATATATATATATATATATTTTGTAATGATTGAGTCCCTCACCGAACCGAACTGAGGCCTGAGCTGCGGTGTCTGACCAGTACTCCGTGGGGAAAGGATGGGGGGGTGAGGGGGGGCTCACCTTGCAGTCCGTTTCCGTTGGCGCTGGTGCAGGAGGGGGGGGGTGAGGCCTGGGGTCGGACCACAGGGGCGAACGCGCTTTTTTGTTTAACTGCAGAGAGGACAGAGGAGGAGGGGGGGGGGGGGGGGGGGGAGAGGGGAGAGAGAGGGAGGGAGGAGAGAGAGAGAGAGAGAGAGAGTGGTACAAAGGGAGAGAGGCCAGTTAAGGTGAGGCTGGGATGGTTGGAAAGCCGCAGGGAGGGGAGTGTGTGTGCGTGTGTGTGTGTGTGTGTGGTGTGTGTGTGTGTGTGTGTGAGGGGGGGGGGGGGGGGGGGGGGGGGATATGATCAGTACTCACGTGGCGTTACACAAAACCCTTACCTTCCACACCGGTACACGCATCAGAATCACAATCAGAATCAGAAACGGCTTTATTGCCGGATTTCTTGCAAACAAGGAATATGCTTTTGTGCCGTCGGTGCTTAACATTGAACATTAAACACCAAAGACATAGAAATTCTTAAAAAAATGCAAAAACATTCGACAAATACAAATACAAACTATGTTGTCGTCGTACATTTAAACACACACACAGTCGGCTCGACACATAAAAACAACCAAACCATCGTATTTACTGTCGATAGACTAAAGTCTCGGCTCGGCTCGGCTCGGCTCGGCCCGGCTCGGCCCGCCCGGCCGGCCGCTCGGCTCGGCCCGGCTCGGCTCGGCTCGGCCCGGCTCGGCTCGGCTCGGCTCGGCTCGGCTCGGCTCGGCTCGGCCTCGGCTCGGCTCGGCTCGGCCCGGCTCGGCTCGACTGGACTCACTTCCGTACGGGGAGTTGGCGGAGGAGCCGTTGAGGAAGCCCGGGGAGCTCGGCACGCCCAGGTTCATGCCCGCGTTGCCGTAGCCGTTCATGCTGTTGCTGACGGTGTTGTAGCTGGACTGCTGCGGGGTGGTGCTGGAGATGTAGCCGCGGGGAGACACGCTGCTGGTGTTCCGGCTGTAGCCTACTGGACACACGGACACACACACACACACACAGCACCCACACACACACACGGGGAATTATATGTATAATAAATAATAATAATAATACGCGTTCGTGTAATAGTAATACACCTTCCCTCTCCTTAACCCGAGCGCTACAGTAACTGAGGTGGGTTTTGTACGTCTTGCTTGCCGCTAAATAATAATACTTAGTATTGTTTATCATATTATATGTTCTTAGACGTTGGTAACGCACTCAGAACGACACGTCTGCTCGGATCCCAGCGATTATCAGGCAACCTGGCAATTATGAAACTCGTTCAATTAACCTTGCAATTATGAATTTTAATCAAGAATTTCCTTCGGGATTAATACAATTCTATCTTATCTTGTGAATGCTTGAAACCTGCTCTACTCTTATCTTATGTACCACAGCGATACAGTGCTGTCTCTCCTTCTACAAATGTACTCGCTTTGGATAAATGTGTCTGCCAAATGCCCTCAATGTAAATGTAAAGGTAGTGTAACACATACCAAGACCGAGGGTGCCTCAATAAATGTAAGTGAACGATCGTGACGTCGACGGCACCATTTGATTTGATTTGATTTTATTTCTCGATGCTGTTCAGCACCTCCTGGAAGCACCTTGCTGCCGTGTTCCTTTTTTTTTTGTTTTCTTAGATCCTGGAACACTGCAATCTGCTCTCAGCTAAATGTGAAAGTGAATCGTTGTGTTCTGTCGGTCGGGTCTGGTGGTCGGCGGTCGGTCGGCAGGTAGGCGGGGCGCGTAGACCGGGCGCCTCTCACCTTGGTCGTTGCCCTGGGCCTCGGACACGTTGACGGCCAACTGGCTGCTGAAGGAGTTCACGCCCATCATGCCGTGGGAGGCGGTGTTGGCGAGCGACGGGATCTGGTTGTGGTTGCGCGGGACGCTGTACAGCGCCTCGGCGATGTCGGCCGCCCGCTTCAGGATGATCTCCTTGGGGGGGAGGCAACACAAACGAACGTTGAGGTGTTGAGTTGTGTTGTTGTTTGTTTGTTTGTGTGGTTGTGTGGGTTGAGGTGGATGCAGACGAGCGAACGACTGCTCGAGTCCTCCTGACTCCTGCGTTGATGATGCACGGTTCATACGGGCCATGCTTCTACGCGGCGTTTTAACCGATATTTTTAGCGCGCGAGACGCAGAAGTGTCTGTGGAAGAGATACGATGTTCTGTGAGGAAGACAAATCTATCTCGTCTGGTGCTCTCTCGCTCTCTGTGACATCGTAGATACATCTAATGCATACATACGGGTACTGAACATCACAGCATTTAACGCGTGTTTGTGTGTGTGTGTTGTGGTTTGTGTGTTGTGTGGGTGTGTTGTGGTGTGTGTGTGTGTTGCGTGTGTGTGTGTGTGGTTGTGTGTGTGTGTGTGTGTGTTTGTGTGTGTGTGTGGTTGTGTGTGTGTGTGTGTGGTGTGTGTGGTTGTGTGTGTGTGGTTGTGTTGTGTGTGTGTGTGTGTGGTTGTGTGTGTGTGTGGTGGTTGTGTGCGTGTGTGGTTGTGGTTGTAGTGTGGTTGTGTGTGTGTGTGTGTGTGTGTGTGTGTGTGTGGTTGTGTTTTGTGTGTGTGTGGTGTGTGGTTGTGTTGTGTGTGTGTGTGGTTGTGTGTGGTGTGTGGTTGTTGTGTGTGTGTGTTTTGTGTTGGGTGTGTGGTTTGTATGTGTGTCGTGTTGCCTGTGTGTGTGTGGTTGTGTGTGTGGTCTTGGGTTGTGGTGTGTGTGGTGTCGGTTGTGTGTGTGTGTGTGGTTGTCGTGTGGGTTTGTGTGTTTGTGTGTGTCCGTGTGTGGTTGTCGTGTGGTGTGTGGTGTGTGTGTGTGTGCGTACCTGGTTGTTGTGAGGCATTCCGTACAGGGCTTCAACCAGGTCGGCGGCCCTCTTCAGCAAAACCTCCTGACGGAGAAAAACAAACGCGTTACGTTAACGTTAATAACCGGCGAGCAACACGATCTGTCGAGGAACAACACGACGTCGACGTTAATAAGAGATGCGATCACATTTTATCCACAGAAGTCCTCGTTAATATTCGCAGAGAAGCACAATATGTCGACGTTGATAACAGTCGAGCGACGGAAGTACGCCGACAATAACAACACAACTGTTGTCTGCCAGAGAGAGTCGGAGACTAAAGTAAGTTCTGCGGAATTATCAAATAATTACGACGACAAATGAAGCAGAATAAATATGTAAATAAATGGCGTCCAAAAAAATACAATCAAGCCGCGGCAGAAGAAGAAGAAGAAGAAGAAGAAGAATAATAATAAAGTCGGCATTAAGTCTAATCCTCCGTCGAGTGTTGCCGTGGCAGGAAACACTCGATCGTCGCGGCAACGTCACCCCGCCATCGTCGTGGCGACGGAGATCCGTTTGTTGTTTCAAGTGGATAACTCAAAGCCTGGCGGATTGAGAACAAGGAGCCAACGCCATGTTTTTGGACGCGCCGCCGCGGCCGCCGCCACCGGCCACCACCTCCCTCCACCTCCCTCCTCCTCTCCTCCTCCTCATCCTCCCCTCATCCCCTTCCTTCCAAGCGTGCCGAGCGGTGAATAATCAGCACTATCTTAATTAAACTGGCATGGGCGCCCCCCCATTTTAAAAGACAACACCTCCACCCCTGATTCCTGGGCCTTGGCGCGTGTGTGGTGTGTGTGTGTGTGTGTGTGTGTGTGTGCGCGCTCTCCTCCCCGAGTTCACACCGTCGTCGCGTTGAAGACTTACCCTCCCTCGCCTCCCTCCCTCCCTCCCTCCCCCCACCCTACCTCACCCCACCTCCACCTCCACACTCGCACACACACACACACCCTCTCGTCAGAACAATAAAGTAAATTAGCTCTGGGTTAATCTAGTTCTGTTGTAATGACATTAAGGAATTTTTCAATTAACCTCTTTGACTGCCTGTTTTGCGGAGGAAAAAAAGGACTTCACAAATGACTTCCTATCCGCGGGGCTGGAGATGGGTGCCCGTGCCCGGAGGGGGTGGGGGGGGGGGGTGGCGGGCGGTGAGGAAGCAGAAGAAGAAGAAGAAGAAGAACCCGGCACTCAGGATTGGGGGTCTTATCCGTGTCTGCATGCTTACCACCCCCTACCCCCCGCACCCTCCCTCCTCTATCCCCTCGAACCCCCCCCCCCCTGCTTGACAATGCGGATTAGCTGTGTTGCTTTGGCTCTTAACACTCAAAATGAATGGACCCTGGAATCTGTAATGCTCTGTGTTCTCCGGCGTGGGCCCCCGCCAGCCCCCCCCCCCCCCCACCCCACCCCACCCCCCCCCCCGAGCGCACGGGGCTGCTGGGGCTGCTGCCTGCTGCTGGCGGCTTCTCGGCTGGCTGCGCTTCTGGGCCCGGCCCGCGCCCGCCGCCCCCCCCTTTTTTTTGTGTGTGTCTTTATCTATCGCTTTGAATGGAGCACTTACAATGAAACCCCTCTCACGGAACCAAACTGCTCCTTTTTTCTGTTTTTTCTTTTTGTTTTTTTCTTTTTGCTCGATAATACAGAAATCCCTGTGTGTGTGTGTGTGTGTGTAGCGTGTGTGTGTAGCGTGTGTGTGTGTGTGTGTAGTGTGTGTGTAGCGGAGCGTGTGTGAAACCACAAGCCTTTCTTAACCGACCAAGGCCCCGGCCCAACCGCTGTTTGCAATTTTTTCCCCGTCTCTTTATTTTTTTTTTCCGTATTTTTTCAAACAAACGAAGGAAAAAAAAAAATCCGTAAAAACGCAGCGTGTTTGTTGTTGTCGTCGTCGTCTTGTTGTCACCTGCTGTACACCGCAAACAGACAGACAGCGAGAGAGAGAGAGAGAGAGAGAGAGCGGACGAGAGAGAGAGAAGAGAGAGAGAGATTTGTCGTTGATGTCGGAACGTCGGTTAGCTGCCGCCGCCGCCGCCTTTTCGGTGGCGCGCGCGAGAAAGAAACGCAAGAAAAAAAAATCTGTCACCAGACAAACGTCTCTCAGATGGCGTCTTGTTTTCTTCCCACATCTCGCGCCGTGTCGTGTTTTCCCTCCTCCCTCCTCCTCCTCCTCCCTCCTCCTCTTCCTCCACCTCCTCCTCCTCCTCGTTTGTGTGTGAAGTGTTCCGTCGCTTGGCAGTAGCCGCGCGCTAGCTTAGGAGCGGCAGCTGTCCTAAATGAATGTAAACACAGCCCTCGCGCATTCAAACGAGGGGCCCTTCTAGAGACTTGGCCCGCGAGTGTGTGTGTGTGTGTGTGTGTACCACCAGCCCCCCACCAGCCAGCCCCCCCCCCTTCCACTTCTTTCAGAGTCCTTGATATATCAAGATGAATCACCGTCCGACGCCGCCGCCAGCCTCCACCGCCGCCGCCGCTAGCGAGCGAGCAAGCAGGGCCGCGGTGTCGCGCCGCGCGCCGCGCAGCCCGCCACCGCCACGCGCCGCTCGCCGTCCGCTCCTCGTAGCGACGTATCGCTTAATCCACCGACCAGACCGAACTCGCCGCATGGGCGCCCCTCTGAATGGGCATTTACCTCTGAAATTGGTGTGTATGCTCGGCGTCGCGTGCTTGCATCTACTTTGCATGCAAATAAAGAATTATGCTCGCGGTGGCGGGCGAGGAGACGAGAGGAGGGGAGAGGAGGCGAGGAGGCGAGGGGAGGGGAGAGGAGAGGAGAGGCAGGTAGACCCGAGGAGTAGCAGCTGTGTTCATGTGTTCCCATCAGGCAGAACAGATTTCTCCCTCCCCTCCTCCTCCTCCTCTTCTTCCTCCTCCTCGTCCTCCTCCTCCTCTCACTGAGTAAAGAGAGAGAGAGGAGAGAGAGGAGAGAGAGAGAGAAAGGGAGAGAGGAGAGAGAGGAGGGAGAGACAGAGAGAGAGAGAGACAGTGAGAGAGAGAGAGAGAGAGAGAGAGAGAGAGAGAGAGAGGAATCGAGAGGGGGAGAGATAGATGGAGAGAGAGAGGGAAAAAGGGGGAGAGAGGGAGAGAGACAAGGGGGAGAGAGAGGGAGAGGGAGGGAGAGAGAGAGAGAGAAAAGCAGAGACAGGAGGAAAGGGGGAGAGAGAGAGAGATAGGGTGAGCTTGAGAGAGAGAAAGGGAGAGAAAAGGAGAGAGAGAGAGCGAGGGCAGCCAGTACAGGGTGAGTCGGGTGAGGAAGGGGAGAGGAGGAGGAGGAGGAGGAGGACGAAGGCCAAACGACGCGACACGACACAAGGCGCGCGTTAGCAGTAAAAAACGAAAAAAGGCAAATCGACACAACGACCGAGGCCACGACCACCGCCTCCCCCTCTCTCCCTCCCTCACCCCCCTCTTCCACCCCCCCCCCCCCCCTACCAATGACTTCACCCTCCAGTTGATAATATTACTGCGGTATCGATCCCGGGCCGGGCCCCTCCCGGGAAGACCAGTAAGACACGTGGTAATCGCGAGCGGACAGAAAGCCAATACGAGAGTGCTGCTCACGGAACGGCCCACGACGCACGGATGCACGCTAATATTGTTGCAACACACACACACACACATAAAGAAAAAAAAAACAGACACGAGAGAGAGAGAGAGAGAGAGAGAGAGAGAGAGAGAGAACACGAAGAAAGAAAGAAAGACAGGAATGGAGGAAGTGGAGGGGAACGGGAGGAGGAGGAGGAGGAGGAAGAGGAAGAGGAGGGCGCAGGGCTGTCTGATTGAAGTTTACCTCGTAATTCTGAGACAACATCGCGGATGACAGTCCTGACCCAGTGGGAGGAGTGGGGAAGGTATAAAAATTCAATGCAAAGTCCAGGGTGAATATGAAAGCAATAAGTGGGAGCAGTGAAGTGATGAGAAAGGAGATTGGTTGGCGGGCATCGCGTTAAGTGAACGGAGACTTTGGAATTCAACCCCCCCGCCCCCCCCCCCCCTCCCTTTTTATAGATCTTGTTATCAAAACAATTTTCTATTCATCCAATATCAAAAAAGACCAATGTTATAATAACGGTTTTCGTGCCCGTGGCAGTAATGGACAAATAGAACCTGGAGATCAACATTCATATCAACACTCCGAACTTTTCTCCTCTCTGGTAACAAAATTAGATTCCATTATGGAAATTAAAAGCGGAAACTCAATATTGGTTTTATTAATTAAAGCCTGATTGCTTTGGATTCCTTTCCTTCTCCATCCCCAAAATTGAAGCATTACGCCCATTCTTCCTCCTCCCCTTTTCTTTTCTCCCCCCAATTTTTTTTTTTTCCTTTCTAATTCTTTGTGTAATCCACAAGGAGAAAAATATTACAAATGTGTGCATGTCAAGCAATTACCCGTGTATTCAAATGAATGTCTTCCTTGTACTCTTTGAAGTACCTTCGCCTAATGGCTCCGACGCTTCCGCATGCGTTCATTACCTGAGGCGAGAGCCAACAGAGTAATTGCCTTACAGTTTTATAATGGCATTAGCCACGCGGGCTACATAACCTGGGCCCCCCCGTTTTTATTAACTGGGATAATATAAATACAACGTCGAGGCGCCGCCGCCGCCGCGATAATCCACGGCGGGGGGGGCGGGGGGGGGGGGGGGGGGATCGCGTTTAATCGCTTTCGGAACACATCGTGTTAGTGTTGGATATTTAAGCGGCAAAAAAAAAAATAGGAATCGAGCCATTTATCATGTTTTTCCCTCCCGGTCGTCTCCCACCGCCGCCCTCCCTCCCTCCCTCTGATCGGCATTGAGGTACAACATTACCAAAGCGAAGCGAGTTGACATCTCGCCCGCCACCACCTCCACCCTCCACCCTCGACATCACCACCACCACCTCCACCCTGAACAGTGGTTGACCGGCAACCTTTATGCAGAAGCAAGACACACACACACACACACACACACACACACACAAACAAACAAACAATGGCGTCTCGGGGTCTGTCTGTCACGCCTCTTGTCACAGCGACGACGACGACGACAACAACAACAACAACGACGACAACGACAACGACGACGCCGCCGCCGCCGCCGACGAGAGATCATTGGAGGCCTTTAATTGTTTCAATTTAACACGGCCGCGTTCTGATACGTCTCCATGACAAGAAAGCCAATTACACTTATGCCAGTGGAGTGGAGTTGGGAGATTTACATGGAAATGCCCTCGGAATGCTATTCCGTGCTAATGGTATTCACAGCGGGAGCCGACACGCGTGAAAGCGCCCTCGTCAGAAGCGAGAGCGGCGGGAGGAGGAAAAAAAAGAAAAATAACCGAGAAAAACACACACACACACACACACACACAGACACACACACAAACCTCCGCCGTTTGATTGGCCGCGGCGCTTCTCATCCCGCGCGGGGAGGCTGACGGGCGCGGGCCACTTAAGCGTAGCCGCCGCTAGTCAGCTTGGTTAGTTAAGACACCACGCGGTAAACGACAGATTAAGGATGAGAGGCAATATCGTTCCCGCTCTCTCT
>PIJE02001947.1:10416-12916 GCA_002895965.2 Coryphaenoides rupestris | reverse complement strand
ATACGACAGTGGACGGCCTTATGTCATTAATCTCTCCGCCGCCGCCGCCCCCCACCACCCACCACCATCACCACTTCCACCTCCACCTCCACCTAGACCACCTCCACCTCCACCACCCACCACCTCCATGCGTGCGTTGCCTGTCTGTGTATGTTCTACATCCACGGGCCAGGGAGTGTGTGTGTGTGGTGTGTGTGAGAGAGAGAGAGAGAGAGACAGAGGGAGGGGAGGAGGGTGAGGGAGGGAGGAGGAGGAGGAGGAGGAGGAGAGGGGTAACGGGAGGGGAGGGGAGGGGAGGTTCCACGGCTTAATAGAGAACATCACGACTCGATGTAGATATCATTTTCAGCAGAGTGACTCCGGTGAGCAGGCGCTTCATAAATCAATGGCGTTCCGCGGCGGGCTAATAGCGAGTGACGCGCCGCATTCATTGTTCAGCCTGTAATTTGGCCCATCACTCATTACTCAGCATGTAACCTCGGCAGCGTTAGCGCGCCACATAGCTCGCTGGCTCCGCTCACGGAGAGAGAGAGAGAGAGAGAGAGAGAGAGAGAGAGAGAGAGAGAGAGAGAGAGAGAGAGAGAGAGAGCGAGCACGCCAGAGAACAGGGAAAGGGTGAGAGAGAGAGAGAGGCAGGCACCCGTGGTATACGCAAACCCAGGGAACCTCCATCTGTACCTCCATTACCTCCACGACCCCCTCCCCGTCCTTTGTCTCACGTTAAAACTAACCACAGAAGAAGACACTGTACACACACACCTATCTATATATATATATATATATACTGTATATATACTGTATATATATATATTTACACACAATACAAATCAGAATCAAGCGCCACATGTGAGAGATACAGTAATTGCCAGGGCCGCTGTGATAAAGTGAAACAATTATGCTCGGGTGCAGTCCAGGTGCTAATCAATAGCGCAGGCACACACACACACACACACACACACACACACACACACACACACACATGCCTCAACACACACCTGAACACACACACACACGCACACACACACACACATGCCTCAACACGCACACGCACACACACACACACACACACACACACACACACACACACACACACACACACACACACACACACATGCCTCAACACACACCTGAACACACACACACACCTCCACACACACACATCTCAACACACACACATACACATGCCTCAACACACACACACACACACACACACACACACACACACACACACACCTTAACACACACACACACACACACACCTTAACACACACACACACACACACACAGCCACAACAACGCACTCCCCAGGAAATCTAATGCTCTGTGTCATCAGGACAGTGGGCTGGCGGGGGGGTGGTGGGGGGTGTTAGGGAATGCGACACCCCCCTCCCCCACCACCACCACCCCCCTCCCCTCCCCACCTTAATAAAGGATTGATCCGCAGCATTGATCCGACATGACAAGGCTGCAGCCCAGCTTGGCCTCTCCCCCAGACACCCGCCTGCTTATCTATGCACCCGATGGGGGTCCCCGAACCGCCCCCCACTACACCCGCAAAAACCCTGACATGTGCACGCATGTGTGTGTGTGTGTGTGTGTGTCTATCTGTGTGCATGTATGTGTGATCGGGGGGGGTTGTGCATGTATATGTGTTTGGTCTGTGTGTGTGTGTGTGTGTGTGTGTATATACACACACAACACATATGTTTGGTGTGAATTTGCCTCACTGAGCGTGTGAGTGAGTGAGTGTGTGCATTTGAGTGAGTAAGTGTGTGTGTGTGTGTACACGTGTGTGTGTTTGTGAGTGAATGCAATTGTGTGTGTGTGTGTGTGTGTGTGTGCTTGTGCACACATATGTATGTATGGATGTATGCATGTGCGTGGATGTGTGTGTGCATGCATGTGTGTGTGTGTGTGTGTGTTTATAAGTGTGTGTGTATGCATGCATGTGTGTGCGTGTTTATAAGTGTGTGCATGCATGTGTGCATGTATGCATGTGCGTGGATGTGTGTGTGTGTGCGTGTTTATAAGTGTGTGTGTGTGTGTATGCATGCATGTGTGTGTGTGTTTATAAGTGTGTGCATGCATGTGTGTATGCATGCGTGTGTGTGTGTGCATGCATGTGTGTGTGTGTTTATAAGTGTGTGCATGCATGTGTGCATGTATGCATGTGCGTGGATGTGTGTGTGTATGCATGCATGTGTGTGTGTGTTTATAAGTGTGTGCGTGTGCGTGCATATGTGTGTGTGTGTGTGTGTGTGTGCCCGCTGCTAGCAGACAGGGGCTCTACTGCTGCTGCTGCTGCACAGTGTGATGTAAATTGTGTGTAAATTGTGTATGTGTTAAAAAGCACTCGGTAATCAGACCATCCATCATCAGAGGCTGTCAGCGGGCTCTCTCCGGGTGATACATCACCCTCTGCTGTCCTCTCCGCCCGAGACGGGGCCTGCCTCTAGCCGCCGGGCATGCTGGGAGACCGGAGGGGCGGGGAGAGGGGGGA
>PIJE02001946.1:85000-87500 GCA_002895965.2 Coryphaenoides rupestris | reverse complement strand
TCCTCTCTCTCGTCTCTCTCTCTCTCTCTCTCCTCTCTCTTCTCTCTCTGTCGCGCTCTCTTTCTCTCTGGCTCTGGCTCGTCTCTCTGTCACCCGGAGCACACGCCTCCTCCTCTCCTATCTCATCTTTCATCTTTTTATTCCCCCTTTCCCAATCTGTCCTCTCTCTCTCTCTCCTCTCTCTCTCTCTCTCTCTCTCTCTCTCTCTCTCTCTCTCTCCCTCTCTCTCTCTCTCTACATCCATTTTTTCGCTCTCTCTCTCTCATCCATCTTTCTCTCGCTCTTTCTCTCTTCTCTCTCTCTTGTCTCCCTCTCTCCTGCTGTCTCTTCTCACACATGTTCCACTTCTCTCACTCACTCCATATCCATCTATCCATGTCTCACACTATCCTCTCTCTTTCTCTCTCGCTTCTCTCTCACTCATCCATTTTTTCTCTCCCTCATTTGTCTTTCTCTCGCTCTTTCTCTTTCCCTCTCTCTTTCTCGCTCTCCTCACCACCACCCCCCCCCCCCCCTCTCTCTCTCTCTCTCTCTCTCTCTCTCTCTCTCGCTACAGCGGTAAGCGCGACGCCCAGACGACCACCAAGTACGTGGAGCTGATCATCGTGGCCGATAACAGAGAGGTGAGCAGTCGGGGTCACGACCCCCCCCCCCCCCCCCCCCCAGAGATCAGCCCACCCTCCTCTCTCCACTCCAAGCCCTTTAAAAGGAGTTGTCCTGGAACTGCCACAAGCTCGTTGAGGTTATCTGGGCCGCCCTGGTCCCCCCCCACCACGAAGCTCTGTGCAGATCGCAGGACCAGAGGGGGGGTCGGGGACAGCATAGGCTCATGAATCAGACTTCCAAAGACTCGGATCTAAAGTCCCATCCGATTGCCGGGCGAGCTGGGTGAACGTTCTTTCGATTCGTATTTGTTTCCGACCCATCGTGCTGCAGGAGGCGGCAAACACGACCTCGGCCAGCAAAAAAAAAAAAAAAGAGTCTTAAAGAAATGCACGGATGAAAATCTGCAGATTATCTCCGCGACGGAAAACAGGAACCAAGGCGTAACTCCGCCCACTTGCGGCTGCTCTGGTTCCTTATCCGATGCTAACGCGTAGCCGTGCGTCGTTAAGCATTCACTACCACACACACACACTACACACACACACACACACACACACACACACACAGGCATATGGATTAGTGTTCCATCACTTTGCACTCAGCCCTCTGACTGCAGACACAATCCCCCCTCCCGCCCTTTTTGGAGCTTTCTAACCGCGTTGTGTTGGTTTGGTCGGTGTGGTTCTGTGTTTGCAGTTCCAGAAACAGGGCAAAGACATGGACAAGGTCAAACAGCGGCTGGCAGAGATCGCCAACTACGTGGGACAAGGTAACAATGGAGCCCGGTGGGAGGGAGGGACGGGAGGGGACTGGGAGGGAAGGGAGGGACTGGGAGGGCTGGTGGGCCTGGACTGTTGAAATTGGATATTTTTTTTTGTCGGGGGTGACGTCACGGTGGTGGGTGGTGGGTGGTGGGGGGGTTTGGGGGCCTTTAGGAGTTAACCGCATGCGACGGTGATTGGATTGGCGTGACTGGGTGATCACTTTAAAGGGTTCCAGTGGCGGGTGGGGGATGCCGGTGAGTGGAGGGTTTTAACGGAAGGAACAAAAAAAATGAACAAGTAAAAATAAAAATAAACGAAACCTGAGAAAGCTTAAATGTCCCCCAATTATACCACCGGGTGTGCGTGTGATTAGCCCATTCCTTACGAGTCACGTGACTACAATTGTCGTTGTGACGAGCTGACATCACAAGTGGGAGGGTCCATCGAGATGACAAAATCTTATGTGATTTTTTTCTTTGTTGTCCTTTCTTATTAGTATTACATGCACATTGTGTTCTCATTTATTAAAAATAAGATGTGTTTTATTATAGCCTGCGAGGTCTACGCCTGTTCTCTTAGTTATTTTTTGTTCGCACGCCAAATGCCTCTTTATTTCTTTATTTCTTTATTCTTATTTCTTTATTTCGCCCTCGTGCAATTTCAGCTGCTCTCTGTGTTTTCTGTTCAAAATTTGCCCAAATAAAAGAAAGCCTATTACGCTCTAAAGTCAAACATTTGACGAGGCTTTTGGTTGTTTGCTTCATTAAATCTGAATGCATTACCGATAATAGGCTGCACTCCACACGCGCACGGAGAACGTTGGCAACAAGTTCGGCAAAGACTCTGATTAAATAACAGATTTACGTCCGCAAAATCTCCTTCACATGAAAACTAAATTATTTTCGTTTCATATTCATTGTAGAAGAGTGGGTTGTGGAACACGGCTGTTATTTTCTTCTGTTTACCAACCGTGATTTGATCAGGTGCAGTTACAGCCAATACCTCAACCGTGCATCACTATAGTGGATATACGTGTGTGTGTGTGCGTGTGTGTGTATGTGTGTGTGTGTGTATGTTTACTTGGGTGGGTGCATCTGTGTGTGTATGTGTGTGTGTGTGTGTGTGTGTGT
>PIJE02001946.1:52500-80000 GCA_002895965.2 Coryphaenoides rupestris | reverse complement strand
TGAATATGAAACGAAAATAATTTAGTTTTCATGTGAAGGAGATTTTGCGGACGTAAATCTGTTATTTAATCAGAGTCTTTGCCGAACTTGTTGCCAACGTTCTCCGTGCGCGTGTGGAGTGCAGCCTATTATCGGTAATGCATTCAGATTAATGAAGCAAACAACCAAAAGCCTCGTCAAATGTTTGACTTTAGAGCGTAATAGGCTTTCTTTTATTTGGGCAAAATTTTGAACAGAAAACACAGAGAGCAGCTGAAATTGCACAAGGGCGAAATAAAGAAATAAAGAAATAAAGAGGCATTTGCGTGCGAACAAAAATAACTAAGAGAACAGGCGTAGACCTCGCAGGCTATAATAAAACACATCTTATTTTTAAATAAATGAGAACACAATGTGCATGTAATACTAATAAGAAAGGACAACAAAGAAAAAATCACATAGGATTTTGTCATCTCGGTGGACCCTCCCACTTGTGATGTCAGCTCGTCACAACGACAATTGTAGTCACGTGACTCGTAAGGAATGGGCTAATCACACGCACACCTGGTGGTATAATTGGGGGACATTTAAGCTTTCTCAGGTTTCTTTTTTATTTTTATTTTTACTTGTCATTTTTTTGTTCCTTCCGTTAAAACCCTCCACTCACCAGCATCCCCCGCCCGCCACTGGAACCCTTTAAAGTGATCACCCAGTCGCGCCAATCCAATCACCGTCGCATGCGGTTAACTCCTAAAGGCCCCCAAACCCCCCCACCACCCACCACCCACCACCGTGACGTCACCCCGACAAAAAAATATCCAATTTCAACACCCAGCCCACCCGCCCTCCCAGTCCCCCTCCCTCCCTCCCTCCCTCCCACCGGGCTCCATTGTTACCTTGTCCACGTAGTTGGCGATCTCTGCCAGCCGCTGTTTGACCTTGTCCATGTCTTTGCCCTGTTTCTGGAACTGCAAACACAGAACCACACCGACCAAACCAACACAACGCGGTTAGAAAGCTCCAAAAAGGGGCGGGAGGGGGGATTGTGTCTGCAGTCAGAGGGCTGAGTGCAAAGTGATGGAACACTAATCCATATGCGTGTGTGTGTGTGTGTGTATGTGTGTGTGTGGTAGTGAATGCTTAACGACGCACGGCTACGCGTTCGCATCGGATAAGGAACCAGAGCGGCCGCAAGTGGGCGGAGTTACGCCTTGGTTCCTGTTTTCCGTCGCGGAGATAATCTGCAGATTTTCATCCGTGCATTTCTTTAAGACTCTTTTTTTTTTTGTTTGCTGGCCTGTGCTGTGGAGTCAATTACCTCACGTTGGAGGAGCTCATTGTTTTGTACACAAGCATGGAGGTCTCTTGGAGAGGGAACGAGGGTTGTGGTGGTGCTGGTGTTGGTGTGTACGTGTGTGTGTGTGTGTGTGTGTGTGTACGTGTTTGTGTCTGTGTGTTTGTGTGTGTGTGTCTGTGTGTGTGTGTGTGTGTGTGTGTGTGTGTGTGTGTGTGTGTGTGTGCACGCACCCATCTGTGTGTGTGTGTGCACCCGCACGTGTGCACGGGGCTGCGGGGCGGCAGTCCAAAATGTCACTCCGATTAAAATGCAACTAGAAATCCACGGAACGTCTCTCTCTCTCTCTCTCTCCCCGTGGAGAAAGACTCGGCTAAATCTATATTTTCCCACTTGTTATAAATCATCACAGTCATAAGTCTCTGTTGGCGCATTGTGCTGTTGTCAGGGTGAGTAAGCTCCTGCTGAATCACCTCCAATAATCCACTTCATTCCATCGGCCAGGCATCGCCGCTAACAGGCAGGCCTTGGCCGCACACAATGAACCGCCTCTGTACACGATGCATAGGGACGGGAAGGAATGAACTTTGACAATGACATTAGTATGGGGAGAGAGAGAGAGAGAGAGAGAGCGAGAAGACAATTTATTAAGAAAGAGCTTCGAGAAACAGCCCATAAGTCAGCGCTTATGCAGGAACCCTGTGAGTGAACAGCATTTAGCTCGCTGGCAAGGTAGCCGGCTGGGAGCCGCGGTATTGACTGAACTCGGTGACAAATTGAGGTCAACGTTTTGTTTTTGGGAACTAAGGGGAACCCAAATAAAAAAAAAAAAAATCTGCCCTGTTTTTCTGAATTAATGAGATAAAAAAACAAAAAAAACAAAAAAAAAAAAAAAAAAATAAATAAATAAAAAAAGTAAAAAAAAAAAAAAAAAAAAATATATATAAAAAAAAATAAAAAAAAAAAACAATAATAAAATTCTAAAAAAAAAAAAAAAAAAAAAAAAAAAATAAAAATAAAAAAAATAATAAAAAAAAAAAAAAAAAAAAAAAAAAAAAAATAAAAAAAAAAAAAAAAAAAAATGGGGAACCCAACCCAAATACACCCCCCCCCCCATTACCTCCATCCCTTAGCCCTATGCTTCTCCATTTTGGGCGTTCATGCGTATAGGAGTAGGGTGTCCCGAAGCTGGTCGGGTTAGAGGACCAGGGGGAAGTTTGGAGGACCACTCAAAATGGTCCGGAAGAGAAAGAAAACCACTGGCTTTGTTCACATGGATGGATAGATGCAGACGGACAGACGGACAGACAGACAGATATAAGGGAACATGGAGGCACGTGGAGTCTGACCCCGTGCTGACATTTCCAAGGGCTGTAAAGTCTGTGGTTTCAGCTTCTCTATAGACTAACACCAATGGAGGGACGGCTGAGGGGATAAAGAACAGGTCTCTTGTCTTTTGAAACATACTATGACACTTAAGGCAATTCTCCGTAAAGAGGGTCAAAGGTCGCGGTATGACTTCGGCTCTCACGTCCTCTCATCGCCACCACACAACAGGTAGTCGAAGAGAGGATTGCATTTACATAGCGCTTTTATCCAAAATGCTTTACAGTTGCCTCACATTCACCCATTCATACACCGACGGCGGTGTCAACCATGCAAGGTAACAACCAACACGTCAGGAGCAGTTAGGGTTAGGGTCTTGCTCAGGGACACCTCGACACTTAGCTAGGTGGGATCGAACCAGCAACCTTTTGTTTGCGAGGCAACCGCTTTTACCTCCTGAGCTACTGCCGACAATCTCAAAGTCTATTTCATCTCCACGTCATATATTCTGAGAGTCCTGTCCTGTTTTTTATTTAATTTTGAGCTTTGGCCGCAGACTTTTTTTCCCGACCCAATTCCCAGCCCCTGAATGTGCTAAATTTGGATCCAATGTGTGATGTCATGGAGGCTACGTCTACGGGTATGAAGCGGTACTCTGTTACATTAGAACACAGCGGAGAGTAGCTCGACGGGTTGTGAGAATTTCAACTTTACCCTGCTGCCGAAGTCCCCGAATCCCTGGCTGTGCTCTGGCCAGCCTGCGTCGGACAGGTTGAGGAGGTGGTGTCCGCAGGAGCCGGTGGGCGGCGCCAGGTGCTCGGCCCGGTACACGCGGTGGGCGCCGTCCGCGGCGGAGCGGTCCGGCGAGGGCTCCAGCACGTACGCTCTGCCGTCTCCCAGCGAGACGAGGCCCCTGAGAGAGACGACGAGTCACAGGTGAAAAGTTTGAGATGTCAGCTTCGGTTTTATTTCTCTTGAGACGCTAGAAGCTGCTGCTCCGTGCGGAAAAACGACGATCAAACGAAAGCAAATCGTTTGTGTCACGTCAAAGCATTTGGGCCGTGTCGTGTCTCTATTAAACATCTGATTCACCTTTTGATAATCCACAGGATAATAATTTGTACTGACAATACAAATATGAACCGTATAAAAACAGAAACTCTTTGTGTCTGAACAAACGATAACTCTAATCCAAGGGCACCTGACTGAACGTATTTCACTCGCAATCATGGAAAGACACCAATCACGTCGCCGAAATGCGTTCGGAGACACTCCCTGGAGAACAAAACGACGGGGGCTCCTGTTTTCCATACTTTTTTAAAAGCAGCACGTGTGATTTCAAAGGACTTTTTTCTTTTCCCAGCGCTGTGTCTGGCCAAACTCTCTTTTGGCCAGACGAGAGACAACAGCAACATGGCGCAAACGTTCACATATGATTGAACTCCCGTTAGCCACTCCCAATGAGCCGGGACACAGCCAATGGAAAGCCATAGCGGTTTATCTCAACTGAAGCGTTGCGCCAAGCGATGTACCTCTCATCAAATGAGTTTTCTGTATTCGTCTTTTTTTTGTTTCTTTGGGGCCCCGCGGGGCCTGAAGAGTGGGGGGGGGATATGGGTTGCACACAGAGGAACGTAGAGAAAATTGGGCGAGGATATGGGAATCTAGTGACGATGGAGTCCATAGAGGGGAGTACACATTTGTCTGGTTTAGGAACACATCTCTGCTGGTTGTCTGCTGATATTACCAGAGATCATTACTCCCGCCTGACATCACAAAACAGCTCTCTCGGCGACACATAACCTCTTTATTTGTCTCGAGCTTTACAAAACGAACAGAGCTGTTTCTCTGAGAGGGATACATTCGGGGGGTTTTCTACCTAGACCCTTATTTTCCCATCATTTGGGGTCTAAGTGACTAATGCGGCCAACAATTCTTGAAATTGGTCCAGTGTTAAGCGAGAACACGTCAACACTCCGCCGCAAAACGTCTGCAATAAAACCCTTTGGGGCAACGGCGCCCCGTCAATGTACGTCCTCTAAATTTGTTTGCTCGTCGTTGCCACTGACGATCTCAGATTGCTATTATAAGTGTCTGACAACATTATGGAAAGGATATAAAACAGAGTAAGATCTCGCTTGATCCAGTTTTTTATTGGGTCGAACCAAGTCTTTCTCAGGGAGAGAAGTCTCGCTCTGAACTCTCATTGTGAGAGTTGAGTTGTTGCAGGACGGGAGGAACGGTGGGAACATGAGAGTTGGAGAGAGGAGTGCTGTGTTGGACGACAGAAAGTGTAGCTTAAGTGTTAAGCGATTTGGCCGAATATTTTGCTGATATCGAGAATGTGAGGTTTTTTTTTTTGCGAGATTTTCAGAGCGAGACTTCTCGAGGGGCCAGAGGGGGAGGGGCATAGACACGATAACAAACACACCGGATCAAGTGAAGGTTTCCCATAGTATTGTCAGATACTTAGAATAGCGGCAAAAACAAGCACTTTTAGAGAACCTCCATTGACAGGCTGCTATTGCCGCAAAAGGTTTACTTTGGAGCCCATTTTGTGTTCACACTCAATACTGGACCGATTAAAAAAATCATTGTCCGCATGCGTCACTTGGACCCAACATGATGAGAAAAATAGGGTTGAAAATCATGAAGTTATCCTTCAATGCATACATGTGTGTATCGAAAAATATTGCAAGCAGTACGGTGTATCTGGTCCTGCTTTTCCTCACGTACATATGTCACGCCGGCTTATTAACGTGGGAGAAGTCCGTAACTCACATCCCATTAAGTTACGGCTCGACGTTCTTTCCTGCGTTCATTCACCCCCCCGAGTGCAATGCGTCGGAGGAGCCACCGTATCGAGGCCCTTCGCTTTGGGCTTTATAACCCACAGATCACAGTTGCATTACGCGCATTAAGACCAGACGTAACGTCATGCGTGAAGCGAGGTCTGCGTAGCATCGCTAAGCACGTGCGCGCCGGCCGGAGTCCAGCCGCGCGGGGATGCGAGGGTCCTGCTGGTTCCTGCTGGTTCCTACCTGACCCCGGTGCAGGTACTGAGGCTAACGTCCGAGTTAGCGTGGGCCTCCACTTCGCCATGGTAGTAGCAGTTTGTCTGGGGGAGGAGTGTGAACTGTAGGCAGTAGTTGTACTGCTGCACATCCCAAAGCAGATTCGACCTGGACCGCAACGTTTATGGCTACTTCAGGTCATCAGGTTTAACCTTATCTTATCACAGTTTGTATGTACAATGAGTTGGTCACGTACCATTTCGTCCTGCAAAACCCCAAACTTGCACAAGCTAGCCAAACCCTGTAGATCTACCACATACTGTGTCACTGACTCCCCTGAGTGCCGTTTGAATATGGTACAGAGGAGGGCACTCTGTGGAGCGGCAAATGTCCTCTTAGTAGCTCCACAGTCTCTGTGAACGTTGTGCGGTGCCAATAGTTCCGAACACGGGTTGTCCCTCTGCTCCTGAACAGTGCAGCAGCAGTGCACGTCGCCTCCCCTCAGATACATCCTCCAAGCTGGCAGCTCGGATATATGTGTTGAACGAGCAAATCCAGAAAGACCACGATACTCGTGGAAAAATCAGCCATCTCTCGTCACCAATGTTATGTTTACAAATAATGGAGCTGAAGTTCCAACAGGAACACATGACGTCAAGTAAAAGAGTGAGTCATGTAGCATCGCTAAGCACGTGCGCGCCGGCCGGAGTCCAGCCGCGCGGGGATGCGAGGGTCCTGCTGGTTCCTGCTGGTTCCTACCTGACCCCGGTGCAGGTACTGAGGCTAACGTCCGAGTTAGCGTGGGCCTCCACTTCGCCATGGTAGTAGCAGTTTGTCTGGGGGAGGAGAAGACAAGAAGAAAAGCCAAAAGATTAGCCTAACGAGCACCGAGACGAACCAAAAAATGTTGAGCGAAATGTGTTAGGGTTTAAACTAAGTTTAACGACGATAACTGTGGTGAAATATGAGAAAAGTAACTCATGGAGCATTTTGCCGCTGGCAGGGTTAGCGGGAGCCATTTCCACTCGTCATCGCAAACTAGCTTGAGATCTGCGTGGAGTTTCCCGTTTCCCAGCGTAATTTATGGCTTACTGGTTCACTCCCATGTACCAGCTCCCATGGACCACCTGCCAAGCCGTTCATGGGAGTGAAAAGAGTAAATTAAGACCACATTTCCCCCCCCCCTCAAAGACAAAAGGCGAGCGCAGCGGGAGAGCGGCGGTTGATCCGGTTGACATTTTGTGAAATGTGAAAGTGCTAAAACTGAGCTCTTCTCAGGTGCGGCTAAATTCCAAACAGTGCAGTGAAACAAGGAAATGTGAATCTTTAATCCGACTTTCTTGGATCAGTGGGCTTCTGAGAAAAGACAATTTGCCGAATGCTCTTTACACTTTCACACTCTCTGAGCCTGGCTAGGATTTCCTGTGTTAAATAAAAGCATCCTAATTCACTCATTGCCTCACTATTGGGACGCTTATCCCACTATAAGCCCTTCCTGAAGCAAGATGGAAGTTGTTCTCTACGAGGATATGAGGTGTAGGCCTGCATGGACATTTGCCGAAAGCAAATGGGATGGCGGCATAGGAAGGAAACCTTGCATCTTCTGCTTTTCCATTCACTTCCTTAATTTTCCCTTCCAAAATGAAAGTATAAAAAGGTGAGAGGGACAACGTTGAATCCCCTTGAAAGACCATTCCGTGTACTTCCGTGTAGTGTGAGAGCAGAACAGCCACAGAACGCACAAAATATGGTTTTTTCTGCGTGTGCCGTGGAGCTGCAGAGCGGAGGGCTGGATTTAGTGCACCGGTTAGCGCTACCACCTCATGTTTCTTTGCTGGCCGAGGTCGTGTTTGCCGCCTCCTGCAGCACGATGGGTCGGAAACAAATACGAATCGAAAGAACGTTCACCCAGCTCGCCCGGCAATCGGATGGGACTTTAGATCCGAGTCTTTGGAAGTCTGATTCATGAGCCTATGCTGTCCCCGACCCCCCCTCTGGTCCTGCGATCTGCACAGAGCTTCGTGGTGGGGGGGGACCAGGGCGGCGCAGATAACCTCAACGAGCTTGTGGCAGTTCCAGGACAACTCCTTTTAAAGGGCTTGGAGTGGAGAGAGGAGGGTGGGCTGATCTCTGGGGGGGGGGGGGGGGGCGTGACCCCGACTGCTCACCTCTCTGTTATCGGCCACGATGATCAGCTCCACGTACTTGGTGGTCGTCTGGGCGTCGCGCTTACGCTGTAGCGAGAGAGAGAGAGAGAGCGAGAGAGAGAGAGAGGAGGGGGGGGAGGGAGGGGGGAGAGGGGGGAGGGAGGGGAGGGGAGAGAGGAGAGGTGGAGGAGAGGAGAGGAGAGGGAGAGAAGAGCGAGAGAAAGACAAATGAGAGAGAGAAAAAAATGGATGTAGTGAGAGAGAGCGAGAGAGAAAGAGAGAGATAGTGTGAGACATGGATAGATGGATATGGAGTGAGTGAGAGAAGTGGAACATGTGTGAGAGAGACAGCAGGAGAGAGGGAGACAAAGAGAGAGAGAAAGAGAGAAAGAGCGAGAGAAAGATGGATGAGAGAGAGAGAGCGAAAAATGGATGTAGAGAGAGAGAGAGAGAGAGAGAGAGAGAGAGAGAGAGAGAGAGAGAGAGAGAGAGAGAGAGAGAGAGAGAGAGAGAGAGAGACAGATGGGAAAGGGGGAATAAAAAGATGAAAAGATGAGATAGGAGAGGAGGGAGGCGTGTGCTCCGGGGGTGACAGAGAGACGAGCCAGAGCCAGAGAGAAAGAGAGCGAGACAGAGAGAGAGAGAGAGAGAGAGAGAGAGAGAGAGAGAGAGAGAGAGAGAGAGAGAGAGAGAGAGAGAGAGGTCAGATGGGAACAGGTGATAAAGCAGACGGAACTAAGGGTCCGAGGGGAGGGGAGAGGGTGGGGGGGGCAGTGGGGTGGCGGCCACACTTCACTTCCTTGGGAGGGTGTCCTAAATATAGCACATGTAGCTACACACACCTGGGTCCACACACACACACACACACACACACACACACACACACTCTGAAACGAACACGTACACACACACAGATAGACACTGACACTAACACACTCAAACATCTACATGCTAGGCACTAACACGCACAGGTGTACACACACACACAGATGTACACACACACACACACACACACACACACACACACACACACACACACACACACACACGCACACACACACACATACACACAACAGAACCACACACACCACACACACACCACACACAACACACACACACACACACACACACACACACACACACACACACACACACACAATGTGCACGGGGCTGCGGGGCGGCAGTCCAAAATGTCACTCCGATTAAAATGCAACTAGAAATCCACGGAACGTCTCTCTCTCTCTCTCTCTCCCCGTGGAGAAAGACTCGGCTAAATCTATATTTTCCCACTTGTTATAAATCATCACAGTCATAAGTCTCTGTTGGCGCATTGTGCTGTTGTCAGGGTGAGTAAGCTCCTGCTGAATCACCTCCAATAATCCACTTCATTCCATCGGCCAGGCATCGCCGCTAACAGGCAGGCCTTGGCCGCACACAATGAACCGCCTCTGTACACGATGCATAGGGACGGGAAGGAATGAACTTTGACAATGACATTAGTATGGGGAGAGAGAGAGAGAGAGAGAGAGCGAGAAGACAATTTATTAAGAAAGAGCTTCGAGAAACAGCCCATAAGTCAGCGCTTATGCAGGAACCCTGTGAGTGAACAGCATTTAGCTCGCTGGCAAGGTAGCCGGCTGGGAGCCGCGGTATTGACTGAACTCGGTGACAAATTGAGGTCAACGTTTTGTTTTTGGGAACTAAGGGGAACCCAACCCAAATACACCCCCCCCCCCATTACCTCCATCCCTTAGCCCTATGCTTCTCCATTTTGGGCGTTCATGCGTATAGGAGTAGGGTGTCCCGAAGCTGGTCGGGTTAGAGGACCAGGGGGAAGTTTGGAGGACCACTCAAAATGGTCCGGAAGAGAAAGAAAACCACTGGCTTTGTTCACATGGATGGATAGATGCAGACGGACAGACAGACAGACAGACAGACAGACATATATAAGGGAACATGGAGGCACATGGAGTCTGACCCCGTGCTGACATTTCCAAGGGCTGTAAAGTCTGTGGTTTCAGCTTCTCTATAGACTAACACTAATGGAGGGACGGCTGAGGGGATAAAGAACAGGTCTCTTGTCTTTTGAAACATACTATGACACTTAAGGCAATTCTCCGTAAAGAGGGTCAAAGGTCGCGGTATGACTTCGGCTCTCACGTCCTCTCATCGCCACCACACAACAGGTAGTCGAAGAGAGGATTGCATTTACATATCGCTTTTATCCAAAGCGCTTCCCAGTATTGCCTCACATTCACCCATTCATACATCGACGGTGGTGTCAACCATGCAAGGTAACAACCAACACGTCAGGAGCAGTTAGGGTCTTGCTCAGGGACACCTCGACACTTAGCTAGGTGGGATCGAACCAGCAACCTTTTGTTTGCGAGGCAACCGCTCTTACCTCCTGAGCTACTGCCGACAATCTCAACGTCTATTTCATCTCCACGTTACATATTCTGAGAGTCCTGTCCTGTTTTTTATTTAATTTTGAGCTTTGGCCGCAGACTTTTTTTCCCGACCCAATTCCCAGCCCCTGAATGTGCTAAATTTGGATCCAATGTGTGATGTCATGGAGGCTACGTCTACGGGTATGAAGCGGTACTCTGTTACATTAGAACACAGCGGAGAGTAGCTCGACGGTTGTGAGAATTTTTAACTTTACCCTGCTGCCGAAGTCCCCGAATCCCTGGCTGTGCTCTGGCCAGCCTGCGTCGGACAGGTTGAGGAGGTGGTGTCCGCAGGAGCCGGTGGGCAGCGCCAGGTGCTCGGCCCGGTACACGCGGTGGGCGCCGTCCGCGGCGGAGCGGTCCGGCGAGGGCTCCAGCACGTACGCTCTGCCGTCTCCCAGCGAGACGAGGCCCCTGAGAGAGACGACGAGTCACAGGTGAAAAGTTTGAGATGTCAGCTTCGGTTTTATTTCTCTTGAGACGCTAGAAGCTGCTGCTCCGTGCGGAAAAACGACGATCAAACGAAAGCAAATCGTTTGTGTCACGTCAAAGCATTTGGGCCGTGTCGTGTCTCTATTAAACATCTGATTCACCTTTTGATAATCCACAGGATAATAATTTGTACTGACAATACAAATATGAACCGTATAAAAACAGAAACTCTTTGTGTCTGAACAAACGATAACTCTAATCCAAGGGCACCTGACTGAACGTATTTCACTCGCAATCATGGAAAGACACCAATCACGTCGCCGAAATGCGTTCGGAGACACTCCCTGGAGAACAAAACGACGGGGGCTCCTGTTTTCCATACTTTTTTAAAAGCAGCACGTGTGATTTCAAAGGACTTTTTTCTTTTCCCAGCGCTGTGTCTGGCCAAACTCTCTTTTGGCCAGACGAGAGACAACAGCAACATGGCGCAGACGTTCACATATGATTGAACTCCCGTTAGCCACTCCCAATGAGCCGGGACACAGCCAATGGAAGCCATAGCGGTTTATCTCAACCGAAGCGTTGCGCCAAGCGATGTACCTCTCATCAAATGAGTTTTCTGTATTCGTCTTTTTTTTGTTTCTTTGGGGCCCCCGACGGGCCTGAAGAGGGGGGGGGGGGGGATATGGGTTGCACACAGAGGAACGTAGAGAAAATTGGGCGAGGATATGGGAATCTAGTGACGATGGAGTCCATAGAGGGGAGTACACATTTGTCTGGTTTAGGAACACATCTCTGCTGGTTGTCTGCTGATATTACCAAGATCCATTACTCCCCGCCTGACATCACAAACACCGCATCTCTTCGGCGACACATAACCTCTTTATCTCGTCTCGAGCTTTACAAAACGAAACAGAGCTGTTTTCTCTGTTTAAGGGATACATTCGGGGGGTTTCATCACCTAGACCCTTATTTTCCCACATTTGGGGTCTAAGTGACTAAATGTGGCCAACAATTCTTGAAATTGGTCCAGTGTTAAGCGAGACACGTCACACCTCCGCCGCAAAACCGTCTGCAATAAACCCTTTGGGGGCAACGGCGGCCCCGTCAATGTACGTCCTCTAAATGTGTTTGCTCGTCGTTGCCACTGACGATCTCAGATTGCTATTATAAGTGTCTGACAACATTATGGAAAGGATATAAAACAGAGTAAGATCTCGCTTGATCCAGTTTTTTATTGGGTCGAACCAAGTCTTTTCTCAGGGAGAGAAGTCTCGCTCTGAAACTCTCATTGTGAGAGTTGAGCTGTTGCAGGACGGGAAGGAACGGTGGGAAACATGAGGAGTTGGAGAGAGGAGTGCTGTGTTGGAACGACAGAAAAGTAGTAGCTTAAGTGTTAAGCGATTTGGCCGAATATTTTGCTGATATCGAGAATGTGAGGTTTTTTTTTTTTTGCGAGATTTTCCAGAGCGAGACTTTCGAGGGCAGAGGGGGAGGGGCATAGACACGATAACAAACACACCGGATCAAAGTGAAGGTTTCCCATAGTATTGTCAGATACTTAGAATAGCGGCAAAAACAAGCACTTTTAGAGAACCTCCATTGACAGGCTGCTATTGCCGCAAAAGGTTTACTTTGGAGCCCATTTTGTGTTCACACTCAATACTGGACCGATTAAAAAAATCATTGTCCGCATGCGTCACTTGGACCCCAACATGATGAGAAAAAATAGGGTCAAAAATCATGAAGTTATCCTTCAATGCATACATGTGTGTATCGAAAAATATTGCAAGCAGTACGGTGTATCTGGTCCTGCTTTTCCTCACGTACATATGTCACGCCGGCTTATTAACGTGGGAGAAGTCCGTAACTCACATCCCATTAAGTTACGGCTCGACGTTCTTTCCTGCGTTCGTTCACCCCCCCGAGTGCAATGCGTCGGAGGAGCCACCGTATCGAGGCCCTTCGCTTTGGGCTTTATAACCCACAGATCACAGTTGCATTACGCGCATTAAGCCCAGACGTAACGTCATGCGTGAAGCGAGGTCTGCGTAGCATCGCTAAGCACGTGCGCGCCGGCCGGAGTCCAGCCGCGCGGGGATGCGAGGGTCCTGCTGGTTCCTGCTGGTTCCTACCTGACCCCGGTGCAGGTACTGAGGCTAACGTCCGAGTTAGCGTGGGCCTCCACTTCGCCATGGTAGTAGCAGTTTGTCTGGGGGAGGAGAAGACAAGAAGAAAAGCCAAAAGATTAGCCTAACGAGCACCGAGACGAACCAAAAATGTTGAGCGAAATGTGTTAGGGTTTAAACTAAGTTTAACGACGATAACTGTGGTGAAATATGAGAAAAGTAACTCATGGAGCATTTTGCCGCTGGCAGGGTTAGCGGGAGCCATTTCCACTCGTCATCGCAAACTAGCTTCGAGATCTGCGTGGAGTTTCCCGTTTCCCAGCGTAATTTATGGCTTACTGGTTCACTCCCATGTACCAGCTCCCATGGACCACCTGCCAAGCCGTTCATGGGAGTGAAAAGAGTAAATTAAGACCACATTTCCCCCCCCCCCTCATAGACAAAAGGCGAGCGCAGCGGGAGAGCGGCGGTTGATCCGGTTGACATTTTGTGAAATGTGAAAGTGCTAAAACTGAGCTCTTCTCAGGTGCGGCTAAATTCCAAACAGTGCAGTGAAACAAGGAAATGTGAATCTTTAATCCGACTTTCTTGGATCAGTGGGCTTCTGAGAAAAGACAATTTGCCGAATGCTCTTTTACACTTTCACACTCTCTGAGCCTGACTCGGATTTCCTGTGTTAAATAAAAGCATCCTAATTCACTCATTGCCTCACTATTGGGACGCTTATCCCACTATAAGCCCTTCCTGAAGCAAGATGGAAGTTGTTCTCTACGAGGATATGAGGTGTAGGCCTGCATGGACATTTGCGAAAGCAAATGGGATGGCGGCATAGGAAGGAAACCTTGCATCTTCTGCTTAAACCTTTTCCATTCACTTCCTTCATTTTCCTTCATTTTCCCTCCAAAATGAAAGTATAAAAAGGTGAGAGGGACAACGTTGAATCCCCTTGAAAGACCGTTCCGTGCTATTCCGTGTACTTCCGTGTAGTGTGAGAGCAGAACAGCCACAGAACGCACAAAATATGGTTTTTTTCTGCGTGTGCCGTGGAGCTGCAGAGCGGAGGGCTGGATTTAGTGCACCGGTTAGCGCTACCACCTCATGTTTCTTTGATGAGATCATGACGGTGATGAATCGAAATAAGGGATAGGAATAGACTTTTTTTTTTTTTTTCCTTTCTTTCACAGGCTTTCTGCAAAAACCTGATGAGAATGGAATGTGCCGACGCTTACAGAACCTCAAACAAGGAAAGGGGGGGTGGGGGTGGGGGGGGGGGGGGGGGGGTGAAAAACTAAATCGCAGCCATAGATTATTGTAAGAGGCAATGTCATCACAACCTAACATCGCGGATCATACAGTACCGTTAATCATCGCCGCCGTTTACTGCAACCATAAGTAAAGAAAGTGTTCAAATTCATCACAGGCGGAGAACGTTGTCGTTATGAACTCGTTGTTATTCGACATAAACCCAGCAGGAGAGAGAGAGAGAGAGAGAGAGAGAGAGAGAGAGAGAGAGAGTGGAGCACACAAGGAAAACAAAGTGACTCAGGCGCTCCCAGCCATGCCTTGTGTCTGACACACGACTGAACCCTGTAGATCTCCCCCCCCCCCCCCCTCCCCCCAATCCACCCCACCCCCCACCCGCTCCCTTAAGACAATACATCTGCCTCCTCCCTCCATCCCTCCCTGCTGCCACGGCAACATAAATTAAGTATGTATCAGGCCCAGCAGGCTCCGCTGGTTTCCAGTAAAGACCCGACCTCCTCCCGTCCAGGACACTTCCACTTCCTGACAGGCAGCAGGAGTGATGGTGGGGGGGGGGGGGGGGGGGGGGGGGGGGGAGTGATGCAGGTCAACTAACTGTTAAATGAAATGGACCACTTTCCGGTTGATGAGGCTGAGATGCGGACCACTCGAGTTGTTTACCCGCCATCGAGACATTCATCCCGTGTTCCCTCCATCCGTCCGTCCCATATTGATCTATCGTGACCCCGTGCATTCAAACAATCAATCCATCCATCCACGTATCCATGGCATCCATTCATCCATCCATCCATTATTAATCACCCATTCATCCATCCATACATCCATTCATCATCATACATCCATCATTCCATACATCCATCATCCACCACCACCCCACTCCATCATCCCATTAATTCATCCATCCATACACCATCCATTCTATCCACACCCATTTCCATTCATCCATCCCATCCATCTCCCATCCTATTCATCCATACATTCCATCCACCCACCTCCACTTCTCATCATCCCATTAAATCATCCATCATCCATCCACCCACCCACCCAATCATCCATTCATCCATCATCCACATTCCATTATCCATCATCATGCCATCCATCATCCATCCATCCATCATCCATCCATCCATCCATCCATCATAATCCACCCATCCATTCATCCATCCATCCTAATGCATCATCCATCCATCCATCAATCCATTCTTCATCCATCCATCCTCCATCCATCCAATCCAGTTCCCCCATAATGCATCTCTACGGCGGCGTTCTCAGAGGAGGCCATTGTAGACGACTGTAGGCTGGGGAGAACTGCAACTCCCTCATTGTCCGACGCGGGCTCAGGAATGGCGGGGATTCTGCCGAGTTGGCCGAGCGCAGACGGAGATGCTCCAGCAGCGTAATCCCCGAGCAGTCTCCACGCCACCCTCCGGACGGAAAATATTGCTCAATCCATACACACACACACACACACACACACACACACACACACACACACACACTCAGAAACACACACGTACACACACTGTGGGGGCTGGACTTCGCCGAAGTCTCTCCTGTTGCAAGTTTCCCATGTAAGTAGGCCAGCCAGCCAGCCAGCCAGCCAGCCAGCCGTTGGTTCGCTTTCTGTACACAGATTGCTTCTAATTATGCATTGCAGGGTATCTGGACAGAAATGACACATCTAATTGCCTCGCTTGAGCCGTGGCGGGAGTGGTGGAGGACCAAATCCATGGAAGCGGGGAGGAGGAAGACGAAGAGGAGGAGGGTGGGGGAGGAGGAGGAGGAGGAGGGAGGGAAGCAGGTGGAGGATCTAAGCCACGGCACGGTGGAGGGACACGACACGAGCCAGACACGGCGCACGCACCCCAGCTACACCTGCAAGCCATTCGTTACACCATAAACATAGACCCCCCCCCCCCCCCCCCCCCCCCCCCCGCTCCGCCCCCCTGCTGCTTCAGACGCTGTCGCTGGGGGAACCCACCTCCTCCCCGTGGATGTCCAGCCCCACTAACACAATACTAAGCCCAATATTTCAGGATCAATCTATGATAGGTTCCCCCCCCCCCCCCCCACACACACACACACACACTCCACCTCCCTCTGACTGCTAAACACTCTGACACTAATCTAATATACATCCAGCTCTAGCCATTGCAGGGAATCACATACTGGGTGTAAAACTACATTTTGGTCTCCGTCTATCTAGGTTTCCAAGTTGGGGGGGGTGGGGTGGGAATCAATAGAACGGAGGAAAATATAGGATTAGATCTGGACAAGATAACCAAGCATTTTCGAAGCTGGTTTGAGGCGTCATCCATTATGGAGACGCTTTGGTTGTTTCGTGAAAACCTGGAAACATCTGTTGGTGAGCTGAGCCGTGTGTTGGGTTTCATCAAATATGAATCTGCAAGGGCAGCAAAAAAACACCTGCACTCACCTGTACAGAATACCGTATCCGCACCCGTCGTCCATTCCACGTCGGGACCCAACCCTCCACCCTCCGCCCTTTATCCTCCGCCCTCCATCCTCTACCCTCCGCCCTTTATCCTCCGCCCTCCACCCTCCACTCCCCACCCTCAGGCCTCCATCCTCAATTCTCCACACTCCGTTCTCCGCCCTCTGTTCTCCACCCTCCGCCCTCTTCTCTCCACCCTCTGTCCACCGCCTCCACCCACCACCCTCCCCCTCTGCCCTCCGCCCTCCAGCCTTCACCCTCCATCCTCCACCCTCCGTTCTCCGCCCTCTGTTCTCCACCCTCCGCCCTCTTCCCTCCAACCCCCGTCCACCGCCCTCTCACCCTCCCCCCTTCACCCTCCATCCTACCATCCTCCGCCCTCCGCCCTCCATCCTCCATCCTCCACCTCCACAACCCCCCTCCATCTTCCACCTCTACCCTCTGCCCTCCGCCCTCCATCTTCCATCCTCCACCCTCCGCCTACGCCCTCCGTTCTCCGCCCTCCACCATCCACTACCCCTTTCCGCACCCTGACGTACAACACACACACACACACACACACACCAGGCCTCAAGTTTCATGTACGTCTCCACGCCAGGTGATAGAAGCACAAAGATGAATCCGTTTCTCTCCCAACATCCCAATCGTTTATTCACTTTATTCCACCCAACAAAGAACCAAAAAAAACAGCAGGTTTTTCCCCCACTAAATGTCGCGCCGTTCTGTCCTGGATGCCAAAATTAAGCCACAAATGAGCTCTGGTAGAGCAGGCCCAATAATGTCAGTCTGACCGCGAATGACAGGAGCTGTCCTCCGGTTTATTATCATTTACCGACCGAAACGCAGCGCTCAGGCCGCCCGCCTCCTACAACACATGACGTCAAAGGGAGCATCCGTTAATGTTCAGTGTTATGCACCAATTCCGCGAAAGCACATTCCTCATTTGTAAAAAAAAACGATGGCTATAGACCTGATTGCGATTCCGATTCTGGTTCTGATCAAGTGTTCAAAATGCACGCGTTTGTTTTTTTGTACATCTTCCACACAAGGACTCGGAATGAAATGATGAACGATGAAATTTGCATGTTATTCAAATGAACTTGAATAACATTGCGGCTCTTACGTGGACATTAACGGGGCCGATTGTGGTAGGATTTCAGAGTTGTGAAGTGAGAGAGAGAGAGAGAGAGAGAGAGAGAGAGAGAGAGAGAGAGAGAGAGAGAGAGAGAGAGAGAGAGAGAGAGAGAGAGAGAGAGAGAGAGAGAGAAGAGAGAGAGAGAGAGAGAGAGAGAGAGAGAGAGAGAGAGAGATACAGAAACAGAGACAGAGACAGAGAAAGCAAGAAAACAACCTGGGAGAAACATCCGTCACTCTCTGCTGCTGCATTCACGCACCTGTGATTGACAGGGAAGATGGATTCGCCCCCCCCCAAACCAATTAGGGTGGAGGAGGAGGTGAGGTGGTGTCCGGGGGGGAACTGTCTAAAATGGAAACGGTCTCACACACGGACAGCCGACGCAGCAGACGCCCAGTCGGATATTTCTCACTGAGCATTTCGCCCGGCTAATAGCTGAGGGATGGCTGTGGCATTTCTAACAAATTACACTCAAACGATTTGCTCTTAAATCTCGCGGCAGCTTTAAGAGAGAGAGAGAGAGAGAGAGAGAGAGAGAGAGAGAGAGAGAGAGAGAGAGAGAGAGAGAGCGGGCGGGCGAGGGCTTAACGTACCGTGGCGTTGTGGGGGCTGGAGACCGCGATGCCGTCCTCCAGGTAATGTGTCTCGCTGTAGCGTCCCGCAAACAGCCCCCTGCAAGAGACGAGGAACACACGGAGAGGGGAGGCTCAGGAGTCAGCCCAGTGGAAGTCAGTCCACACGCTGACGGGATGTTTCTCAAGTGTATGCGTGGGTGTATACTGTATATGTGTGTGGTGTTTGAGAGAAAGTGTGTGTGTGTGTGTGTGGATGTTGTGTGTGTGTGCTGTGTGTGTGTTGTGTGTGTGTGTGTGTCTCAACCCTACTTTTTGGAATCCATAATAAACATCACGTGTATCCTATTTTCTACGGCTCATAAAGCGATGCAATGCGAACGAGTGTGTTGGGCATTGCATCGTGTATCGATGTACATATCATGGTGTGTGTGTGTGTGTGTGTGTGTGTGTGTGTGTATGTGTGTGTGCATGTGTGCGTGTGTGCATTGTGTGCATGTGCATGTGCACGTGTCTGTGCGTTGTGTGTGTGTGCATGTGTGCGTGTGTGTGTGCATGTGTGTGTGTGTGTGCATGTGCATCTGGTGTGTGCGTGTGTGTGTGTGTCCGTGTGCACGTGTGTGCGTGTGTTTTCTGCACATGCATGTACATTTGCATGTGTGTGCATGCGTGTGTGCGTGTGATGGTGTGTCTGTGTGTGTGTGTGTGTGTGTGTGTGTGTGTGTGTGTGTGTGGGGGGGGTGCTTGAGAAGGGGTTCCGTGTTGTGATTGAAACAAGCAATCACACGCCTCTTATGCTGATGTGTGTGTTTGAGACAGCGCATACAAACTCTGGAGCCTCAGTGTGATGACCGGTGCTGTTCAAGAGGCCGGCCCTGTCTCTAGAGCGCCGCCGGCGTAAACCTGCTTTCACAGCGGCTCCGTCCGTCAAGAGCAAGTGGATATAAAAGCAAAATCGGTCACGTTTTCCTATATAATCCGATATAAACGGAAATCGAGAAAACAATAAAGGCCCGACCAAATAGTGCTCGTGCTCAATTAAAAACGCTTACAGCCCCCCACCATTTAGGTATTTAATATCGAATCCATAACGCACTCAAAGCGGCGTGTATTATCGATAATTATCTATGACAGCCCTCCCCAAAAGCGCCAGAAACGAACAGATGGGAATGATCAGCGCCATTTTGATGTGGGAATTGTGTTCCGAATTAATCACATGGAACGGGAAATAAAGCAGAAAAAGCAAGCAAATTATTTTAGGTGATCCATTTGAGCACTTACGACAACACACTGATTTAAAACAGCATCTAGGCTGGAAAGCTTTACGAGATCTCCCTCTCTCTCTGTTTCTCTCTCTCTCTCTCCCTCTCTCTCGCTCTCTCTCTCTCCCTCTCTCAGCCTCCCTCTCCCTCTCCTTCCTTTAACTTCTCTCTCATCTCCCCCCCCCCCCTCGGTGACGCGTGAATTGTTTAAGCGATACTGTATATACGACGTACACTTGGCCCAATTAAAGAACGGCAAGCCATTCGAAACGCGGCGCAGTTCGACGCGGCGACGAGGACGCTGCTAAAAGTAGACGTTAACGACCTTGGTTTTTGGGTGGAGGTGATTCGGCGTGGGTGATTCTGTGTGTGTTATTTCCCTCTATTCAAACGTTGCGGAGAGAACCCCCCCCCCCCCCCCCCACAGTGCTGAATTACAAACGGTAAAAGACCAAAGAAAGCCCTCCCAGTGGGTAAAAAAAACCCCAACAAGAACAAAGGTGTATTCTGGGAAACAGAGGTAGTCTAATATCGCCGCAAAATTAAAACAAAAGCGTTTTCGGCTCGACGATCGCTGCGTTTCGCCCGCGCGCCCCCCCCCCGCCGAACTGTCCTTCAACCCGAAGCGTCTCAAGGTCAGCCCGGCATGACTCCGCCCCCCTCCCTCCCCTCCCTCCCTCCCTCCCGCCACAACCCTCCAGCCTGTCGAGGAGGTAGGAGGCGAAGCTTTGCATGTCCTGTAAGTGGTCGGGGGGGAAGCGATCGAGGGATGAGCCGAGATTAAGGACACAATGGGAGACTCCCCCCCCCCCTCCATCCTTAACATAACACGTCCGTCTGTGCGCCCGTGTCCACGTGTGTGTACGTGTGTGTGTGTACGTGTGTGTGTACGTGTGTGTATGTACGTGTGCGCACGCAATGGCCTCCGCCTCACGTCGTCGTCGACGCAATCGACCGGCCGTTGCCAGATGCTCTCTCGACTGCTAGCGCTGCTAATCCACAACAGCCGACAGCTGGGATCTCTTAGCGATGACCTCACTGCTCACCAGGCATCTGGGAGTGTCGGCTGGAACAACCAAGGGGGGGGGGGGGGGGGAGTGGGGGGGCGAGTGTGGGGAGGGGGGGTGGGGGGGGAGAAGGTTTATTTTGTTTGGGACCTGTCAGTGAGACAGACACAATGTTTTGGGCCTTCCACCACCACCACCACCACCACCACCACCAGCACCAGCACCGGCACCGTGTCCAACAAGTCCAACTCCCAGAGCTCTGTTAATAATCAGGGGATCAAAGCAAGGCCAGTGTGCTGGGGGGAGGTGGTGGTGGTGGGGGTGGTGGTGGTGGTGGTGGTGGTGGGGGTTGGGGTGGGTGTGTGGGGCGGAGAGCCAAATAAAATGATGTGTTTCTGGTCGGGAATTAATGAGGTCTACGCCGGAGAGGAGGTCAGAGGAACCGGAGAGCCGCCTCAGCAGCTGTCTGTCTGTCTGTCTGTCTGTCTGTCTGTCTGTCTGTCTGTCCGCGGGGCTGGCAGGACATGGACACTTCTGGTCCTGGCCTGGTAGGGGTGGTGGAGGTGATGGTGGTGGTGGTCACTGGTGGTGGTGGTGGTGGTTGTGGTGGTGGTGGTGGTGGTGGTGGTGGTGGTGGTGGTGGTGGTGGTGGTGGTCACTGGTGGTGGTGGTGGTGGTTGTGGTGGTGGTGATGGTGGTGGTCACTGGTGGTGGTGGTGGTGGTGGTGGTCACTGGTGGTGCTAACTGGTGGTGGTGGTGTTGGTGGTGGTGTGGTATGCCGAATTCCACCATTGCTGCTACGCCCATATCCACCTCGACCTCACTCTTTAGTCTCGTCTTGGCATCCATTCGCTACACGGCTTCGTCACATGGTTTTGATATTCGGTTCTGATTGGCCCATGACGGCATTGTACGGTCTGTTATTTCTGAATAGCAGAAAGTTTTATTCTATGTCAAGCTATTGATTCTTTTCATAAAGTAGCCGTGTAATAACAAGCGAGGTCATTTTTGTTGCGCAATAAACGCCTCTCAGGGTGGTCTTATTTCCTTACTCATATACACACGGCGTTGTTAAATACGCGATGCCGATTGGTCAATAATAATAATTCCGAGCGTGTGCATTATTAACGGGACACCTCCGCCTCTTAACACGTTTAAAATCAAGGCCCACAAATCCGACTTTAACAAACACAATGTTTCCTTGACAACGCAAAAACACCATACGACTCAAAGTTCCGCAGAAGAAGAATGTTTTAATTCCAGCTGATTAAGTCGATATTAAAACAACGATAACGGCACGAGATGAAAGAAGCTCATATCGCTGTTGGAAACTGTTGCGGTATTTGTGTGTGTGTTGCGTGCGTGCACATGGTTTACGAGCACATCGTGTCGTACAGGTGCATGCTGGGATCTCGGGGGGGTGTGTGTGGGGGGGGGGGGGCGTGCTGTTTGTCCGACAGGTGGGGGAGATTGCACGGAGCGAATAACAACAACTCGATGCAACTCTAAGATGACAACGCAGCAGTGTGTGTGGAATGTGATGCACACACACACGCGCAGACACACGCACTCTCTCTCTCTTTCTGCCTCCCTCTCTCCCTGTGTCGAACACACACACACACACACACACACACACACACACACACACACACACACACACACACACACAAATGATCTCTCTCTCTGGCACGCACACACACATGCACGCTCCCTCTCTCCCTCTCTCTCTCTAACACACACACACACACCACACAAATGATCTCTCTCTCTCTGGCACACACACTCACCCCACACACACACACACACACACACACACACACACACACACACACACACATACACACAAATGATCTCTCTCTGGCACGCACACACACATACACGCTCCCTCTCTCCCTCTCTCTCTCTAACACACACACACACACACACACAAATGATCTCTCTCTCTCTGGCACACACACTCACCCACACACACACACACACACACGGACGCACACTCTCTGTCTGTCTCCCTCTCTCCCTCTCTCTCTCTGTAACACACACACACTCACACACACACAAATTATCTCTCTCTCTGGCACACACACACGCTGTCTCTCTCTCTCTCTCACACACACACACACACACACACACACACACACATGTGGACGCACACACACTCTCTCTGTCTCTGTCTCCCTCTCTCTCTCTGTAACACACACACACACACACACACACAAATTATCTCTCTCTCTGGCACAAACACACACACACACACACACACACACACACATGCTGTCTCTCTCTCTCACTCACACACACACACACACACACACACACACACACACAACACACACACACACATGCTGTCTCTCTCTCTCACACACACACACACACACACACACACACACACACACACACACACACACACACACACAGACCAGTGCTGCTAGATTACCCCTGAGGCCCCGGTAACAGGGAAGCACCTCCAAACAACGTTGACTGCTGCGCCCTTTCTGCTTGGCCGGACCGCGCGGCCTCCACGCCAAGTACACGATGTCTCCTCAGCTCCCATTCCACAAGGCCGCCGCCCCTCACACCTCACACCTCACACATCGCACCTCACACCTCACTGCTAACGGCCAGTTCGCAACGCCTGTGCCTGTCGAGACCCTCCACCGTGACCTGTGGGACGGGGAAGAAGGGTGAGCGAACCTTCACCCTTCCTCCCTGTCCGGGGAAATTGAGGTGATGAAGAAGATGAGGATGAAGACAAAGACGAAGACGAAGAAGAAGGAGCCTGAGAGGGTGAGGCGGTGAGGCGGTGAGGCGGTGATGCTTTTTGATGATCCTGAACACTAGTCTCTAAATATCTGATCTCTGTTTCTATTATCATCATCATCAATTCTTAGCTTCTGCAGGCAATTAAGGGCAAAAAAAAAAAGCTTTAAAAGATTGACTCGAATCTGGTTTGATAACGCGGATCATTCTGTTTGATATCGGCAACATATTTTCAGCGTGTGCCGCAGCGGGGTCACGCCCACTATATCTCTAATGTCGAACGACTGATCCTAACTGAACACAGAGGGAGGAGACGGAACATAAAACCGGGATCCTATCAACAACTTTGCCCTCTGGAATTGCGTCGCATCAAATCACGTCAATCACGATCGTTCCGACTTCACGTAATTCATCATGTTGTCTTTTTACCGCCGAATTGCATTCTTTTCGTCAGAGAAGGATAAAAGAAGAGTCATTCTCTCTGCGTGTTCATTGATGTGCGACATGCATGACTCATGATGAAGCCGATCAGATGGGGAGATATCGCAATCAATTAAGTCATCAATCAATCAATCAATCAACTGATTTAAAGAGCAGAATGGCCAGGTCTCTCTTGAAATTAAATAAAATAAAACATATGCACACGACACGGCCCTAATGCACTTTCCAATCAAAAATAATACATAATATCAATTAATAACAACTAATAACACTATTGCGTTACGATAACACACACTAACATTAACATAGATCTACAAATTGTACCTTTTTTGAATTTTTGAATTTTCTATATTATTACTTTCTGTTTAATGTTCAATGCACCAATTTCACAAAAGCACATTCCTTGTTTGTAAAAATTATGGCAATAAACTTGATTCAGATTCTGATCAATGATCAATTAATAGCAAAACGTGTTTGATCTATACACACCAAACACACGCAGTCTATTCAAGAATTTCCTTCGGGATTAATAAAGTTCTATCTTATATAATTTATATGCAACCAGGCAGGAAAGAGGTCAGCACGAGCTCAGCTTTGACTGTCGTCATAAAAATATCTTAAAAGTTTCTCACAAGCCGCTCAGCTCAGCTCTGACCCCGAGCACGTGAACACGAGCACACGTGTTCACGTTCACATGGTAACGAGGCCAGCTGCACGCCAGGCACCACATGCCAGCCAGCCAGCCAGCCAGCCAGCAGCCAGCCAGCCAGCAGCCAGCAGCCAGCCAGCCAGCCAGCCAGCGAGCGGGCGAGCGAGGGGAGGCTACATACGCTGTGCGCTTATATACGATCGCTACAGAACAAGCTGTGGGAGGATGATAATGATGAAGGGTGATTATGATGGCGGTGTCCCACCTGTAGGCTATAGCTGGAGCTATATAAGGAGGAAGGTAGGGGGGGTGGGGGGGGGGGGGGGGGGGGGGGGGCCGAATCGTCGCGGCCTAGCTGGATTGCTGGGAGACACCCCTCTGGGGAAGTGATTGCTTGGACGCGGGAAAGACTTTTTGAGAATAGTGGTGATGTGATGGTAAGGTGGAATGGATATGTCCTCCTGCATCGGCTGGACCATTGTGTGTGTGTGTGTGTGCCTGCATGTGTGTGCATGTGTGTGTGTGTGCGTGTGCGTCTTGTGGAAGATTGCACAGCGGGGGGGGTCGTTACCCCTCGAGAGCTTTCGGGGGCAATTTTACAGCGCACACAGATTAGAACGGTGTCGCGGGTTTGAGGACACACTTAATGGGCCCAGTTAAACGCACGGGTGTCTGAAGATCCTCTGAGCTCAGGACGGCAACGGATCCTCAGCTGTTTTTAGGGAATTCTATTGAACAATACAATCGCTGGCGTGACCAATAATGGAGAGAGAGAGAGAGAGAGAGAGAGGGAGAGAGAGGGAGAGAGAGAGAGAGGGGGTGTCGCTGAGCTACGACGGAACTGAACTGTGGTCCAGACGATGAAAAGAAGTCTCATTGTTGTTGTGGGTCCATCTGAATCATACTTCTGGAACCCATAGAGAACGTTGTGTCACATTTGATATGGCTTAAGCATAATGTGATGTAACACATCGTATTTTGGATGGGCAGAAATCCACAACACAAGGAAAGAAAAAGTTAAGTCTTGAAATATGTTGTTTTGTATATGTGTGTGTGCTTGTTTGTGTGCTGGTGTGTGTGTGTGTGTGTGTGTGTGTGTGTGTGTGTGTTTTGACCGCATTGGGTGGTCTAAACTCCCTCCAAATGAATCCCACAAACGGCGGAAAAAGGAAGTATCTGCCCGGCGGTGGACGGTGGAGGCAGTTTCTGGAGTTTTATTTCAATATTCACGTTTGATCTCATGATCTTCGTCGAGTTAATGTTGTCTTCCGTCAAACCCCCCCCCACCCCCACCCCCCCACGGCTTTGAACAGGTGCCATATCCATATTTTACCATAATTTTTATTTCACCATATTTTTACAATAAACATTTAAATTGTAAACGCTCTGCGGTCTGTTCAGTGCGGTCATCTCAGGGAGAGAGAGAGAAAAAAAAACCAACAACCCTTTTCAATTAGGATTTCAAAACCGCCGCGCGTCTCCTTAATCAACTCGTGTTGGCCGGCGAACTAACTGGCCGCCGTCGCCGCGACGACTGCCACCTGGAACGCTCGTTGAACCGGGCCGCCGCCAAGGAACGTCGGCGTTACGCGCTCCGCTGCGTCTCATTAACTCACAATCTAATCTGGGAGCCGCGCGAGAACCGCCGGGTTAATTATGATGAATTAACCGCCACTCGTTGGCCGGTCGGAGCGGTCGAACAACGCCGACGACGACGACGTCACGCTCCGATTGGAAGACATTTAGCGCACGTGTAAACATAAATTGAATTAATATAAAATGTTAACGATATACGTACATTAGTATAGATTTTCAGCTCCGCACATTCGGATTTCAACGTTTCAACGGGTCTACAATGTGGCGGCAGCGTGGTGCTAATAACAGCCCTGTGCTGCGTGCCGAATGGCGGGAACCCAGATTGGCTGAAAGTGGGTGCATGTGTATGAGAACGGGCCCTGCAATAGCATCACCCACCCCCCCCCCCCCCCCCCCGCCCCCCACCCCAACCCCCCTTCGTCTTTTTCCCCCTTGACTTTATTATGTGCACACGGGTAGAAGATGAAGAAGATGAAGACGAAGACATAGATGAAGAGGAAGAAGAGAGGAAGAGGAAGACAAAGAGGAAGAGGAAGAGGAAGAGGAAGAGGAAGAGGAAGAGGAAGAGGAAGAGGAAGAGGAAGAGGAAGAGGAAGAAGAAGAAGAAGACAAAGGCGAAAGCAAAAGCAAAAGCTAATAAGAAGAAGCCCCTTAAAGGTTGTGATATAAGTAGAGCACAGCTGGGGGGGGACACCCTACAGCGTAGCTAAGCTAACTCACGGGACCCCCCCCCCCCCCCCCGCGCACGCGGATCATGTCATGGTCATGGACCTGCTAAAGATGGCCGCCACCCGCCCCCTGCTATGAAGAAGAAGAAGAAGAAAGGTTGGGATGGATCTCATTTACATACTCATCTACAGTTCAGTTCAGCGGTCGCCACGCCGCAGTCGGCTCAACGGCAGAGAGGAGAGAACCAGTCAGAGTCAGACTCAGTCAGTGTCAGAGTCAGAGTCAGAGTCAGAGTAAGTCATTTCCGTGGGCTTTCATGGCTCCAGGCTCCACCGAGTCCAAGCAAAGCCACGCCTCTCTGCAATATCACCCTCACGTTGGTCCCTGAAACCCAGAAGGCCAGGCTGGGGGTTGGGGTGGGGTGGGGTTGGGTTCGGGTGGGGTTGGGTTGGTGCTGGCGTAGGGGGTGGGGGTCTCTGTTTACTCTGTCATTGGCTCATTAGGATTCTTAACACCTGGCTGACATTCTGTGGCACTTAATTGGTCAGCAAGATGGTCAAACAGAATCGCCATCAGTGGCAGCAGTGGCGGCGGCGGGCACACAATTACCGGGGCAACTGTCGCCCCGGTGATTGATGAGGAGAAGGACGCGCACGCCGCATAAAATCAATAGAGTGTCATTGGTGGGTTACGTCCCGGTGATGGATGACACTCCACACTATAGGACCCCCCCCCCCACCAATTGCACGCATGGGCTTGTGGACGGGTGGGTTACCTCCCCCGGCGATGGACACCACTAACTGAAATGAGGAGGAGGAGGAGGAGAAGGAGGAGGAGGAGAAGAGAGAGGAGAAGGAGGAGGAGGAGGAGGAAGGAGGAGGAGGAGGAGGAGGAGGAAGGAGGAGGAGGAGGAGAAGGAGGA
>PIJE02001946.1:45000-47500 GCA_002895965.2 Coryphaenoides rupestris | reverse complement strand
ACCCCCCAACCCACCCCCCACCCGTGTCGTTTTTTTTGTGTGTGTGTTTTTCTGCTGACGCGTGAGGAACGTTCTTCCCATGGCCGTGTACAGGATCGGCCGTGTTGTTGTTGGCGCGGAAACAGGCTTCTCCTGGGGGGGGTGGGGGGGGGGGGGGGGAGGGGGGGTGAGGGGGGGGGGGGGTGTAATGAACAGAAGCATCATCATCGCTCCCCTCCGCTCTCGTCCCGTCCGCTCGCAGAGGGATGAGGTGAGAGTGATGGGCGGAGGGAGATGTCGGTCGTGGGGAGGTGCAGGCGCAGGGTAAACGTGGAGGAGTAGCTGACAGGAAGGAAGGGAAAGCAGAGAGACACTGACACAGAGAGAGAGAGACAGAGAGAGAGAGAGAGAGAGAGACACACACAGAGAGAGCGACAGGGAGAGAGATAGGGAGAGAGACAGAGAGAGACAGACAGAGAGAGGCAGAGAGAGACAGACAGAGACATACATAGTCAGAGAGAGAGACAGAGACATACATAGTCAGAGAGAGACGGAGACAGACAGAGAGAGAGACAGACAGAGAGAGGCAGAGAGAGACAGACAGAGACAGACAGAGACATACATAGTCAGAGAGAGACGGAGACAGACAGAGAGAGAGACAGACAGAGAGAGGCAGAGAGAGACAGACAGAGACAGACAGAGACATACATAGTCAGAGAGAGAGACAGAGACATACATAGTCAGAGAGAGACAGAGAGAGACAGACAGAGACATACATAGTCAGAGAGAGAGACAGAGACATACATAGTCAGAGAGAGACGGAGACAGACAGAGAGAGAGACAGACAGAGAGAGAGACAGCCAGAGAGAGAGAGAGCCAGAGAGAGAGAGAGACAGGCAGAAACAGAGACAGGGAATGGGGCGAGGGAGAGAGAGAGTAGGAGTGAGAGAAATAGAAATAAAAAGAGAAAGAGAGAAGAATGTGGAGGAGAGAGAGAGGAAGAGAGAGAGAGAGAGAGAGAGAGAGAGAGAGAGAGAGAGAGAGAGAGAGAGAGAGAGAGAGAGGACACAACAGCACCTTGATCGACTACACAAATTCTCCCAGACCCGGGCCCTGACAGTAAATCTAACCAAGACAAAAATAATGCTTTTCCAAAAACAGACCCAGCCTCCAGCAACACAAATATAAATTATTTCCCTTAGAGCAAACAAAGAATAATACCTAACTTGGCCTAATCACAGAGAGATGATTTTCTTGTTCTTGTTTCATTTTTGTTGTGTCACTGTCACTTTCTCTTTGTGTGATATTCTCTATCTCCCCCCCCACCAGAGTAAGCATCTAAACATCTCTCCCCTTGTTAGTCAACGTCAGATATCGTTTTCCTAAGACACCGGAGAGTCGGTACCGGAGGGAATTTAAAAACGCCCACCAAAAAAACATCTCCACCCCCTTAAAACATTGTGCTGTTGACACCAGAACGCTGACCAGAGAGAGAGAGAGAGAGAGAGAGAGAGAGAGAGAGAGAGAGAGAGAGAGAGAGAGAGAGATCATTTCTTTAGTGTAGAATATCTGTAATTGTACAGACATTTGTTTTGTTTTTGCTTTTATTTACCACTTGCTCTGGCAATGTAAACGCATGTTTCCCATGCAAATAAAGCTCTTTGAATTGAATTGAATTGAGAGAGAGAGAGAGAGAGAGAGAGAGAGAGAGAGAGAGAGAGAGAGGTGCTGTTGACGTATCAGAATCTGTCCCGTTCCGTCCGCTAACAGAGGGATGAGGTGTGAGTGAGGTGCAAGCGTCGGAGGAGGGAAGTTGGCGTAGGAGGTGTAACTCCTCTTCGTCTCCTTCTTAAGTCTTCGTCTTCTTCTTCTTCTTCTTTGGTTTGAGATGTCTTGTTTTGTGTTGTTTTAGTTTTCTCTCTCTCTCTCTCTCTCTCTCTCTCTCTCTCTCTCTCTCTCTCGCTGCGTCCCTCCCAGTGTCAGGAGGAGAGGGACGCTGTTTATATACTTCCCACCTCGGGGGTTCGCTTTTCCACGAGGCCGCCATTCTTGGAAACGAGGAGGGAGGGAGGGAGGGAGGAAGGGAATGAGGGGAGGGGGAGAAGAAAAACTCACAGATCAGCTCAAATGCACGACGGGTCAGATTTTGTGCGGAAAAATGAGGGGGGCTTAGAGGGGGTTGTGGGGGGGGGACCAGATACACAGTGTGTGAGTGAGACCTCTGTCTGCGGGTCACTCAGAGCTGACCCCTGGTTGCGTCACGGAGGGGAGGCAACAGGTCGCGGGGAGGTCGCAGAGAGGTCGCGGCGAGCAGCGAGGAGCGGAACACCGAGCGGAAGAAGGAGAGAAAGGCACGGAGACGACCTTTCACTCTGGCCGTCTGACGGCGACGTTAATTCACTCGCTCTTAACAAATAGAAATAAAAAACAGGAAAAGAATAAATAAATGCCGAGAGAAGGATGTCTTCGTGTCACCGGGTGGATGGGGGGGTTTGAGGTCGGGTCAGGATTCTGATGTCAA
>PIJE02001946.1:35000-37500 GCA_002895965.2 Coryphaenoides rupestris | reverse complement strand
GCGTGTGTCTGTGTGACTGTGTGTGTGTGTGTGTGTGTGTGCGCGTGTGTCTGTGTGACTGTGTGTGTGTGTGTGTGTCTGTGTGTTTGTGTGTGTGTACGCGTGTGTCTGTGTGACTGTGTGTGTGTGTGTGTGTGTGTGTTTGTTTGATGATTGAAGGGCGGGGGGGGGGGTTGAGTAATTATTTCCCTCCAACCTCCATCGCTGAATAGAATAGAATAGAATAGAATAGAAGATGCCGACCTTCCCGGCATTCTATAATATGCGGCCACATGCATGGACTATTTATTACGTGCAATGTCGTCGTCCCCTAATGTCGTAGCCCCTCCCCCTCCCGCTCCCCGACGACTCCTCAAACGGAACGTACAAAGACAGAGCCATTCCATAATATATATTTTAAAAAGCCGGACCGGTCGCCTGGAGACACCGCTACCTTTCGAAGCTTTCATCTGGAAACACAACCGCCACGCAAACCTTCCATCTCTCCCTCCCAGTTCCTGCTCCACCCTCCTCATCTTCTCCTCCCACTCGTCATGAAAGCAACCCGGGATGGAGGGGGGATGGAGAGGGATGGAGAGGGGGTGGTGTGGAGCAAGGCTAGTGCCCATGGCAACGGCGTACTTATTAAGTGCCGAAGATGAGGAGGAGCAAGGAGGAGGAGGAGGAGGAGGAGGAGAGAAAGAGAGAGATTTCCATCCGGTTTAATCAGGGGGTCTCGCGGCCTTCAAAGACTTCCAGTGCCCCCCCCCCCCCACCCCCCGGACCCCGGAGCTCCGCGCTCGGGGCCGCAAATGTGAAACAACGGCGCCAGTGAACTGAAGGAGGAGTGGTCTGTTTTTGGGGGGGAAAAAGGACTCGGAAACTATGCCTAGATTTGATTCTTCTTCAATAATGGTTTCATTTTGTAAAAAAGATCACAGCAATCTCAGAACAATTCTGAGATTCAGTCAATTCAGTCATGGTGCGACTTTTCCACATTTTTCCTGACTGAAACTGAGTTGATGTTGGAGACAGAACTCGCGCACGAAGCAATTCTCTTAGAAAATAGTCCAGTGGCTCCACAATAACTCTCCGATGGAGGGTGCATGGCTGGGGTGGTGGGTGGGGGAAGTCTAGTGGACACCTTGCAACGACCCGGAAGAGGAAACCCCCACCCCCCCCTCCCACACACACGTGCAGCTCTCGAAGAACAACCACACACACACACCACACACATAACACACACACACACACACACACACACGACACACACACACACATCTCGATCGCCCGCTTCCTCCCAGGAGGAAACCTCAAAATCTAGCGCTCACGTCCTCCTTTCCTCCTTCCCTCCCTCCCTCCCTCCCTCCTCCGGTCCATTGGCATGGGAAAGACGGTCGGTCAGAGAAGAGTGCTGTCCCGACCCGACCCAACTCGGACGGCCGGGCCCGGGGCTTCCCTGTTCCCCGGGGAGACGCCACGGCCGTTAAGCTTCTCTGATGGTCTCCTCGCCGCGCTCAAGGCCTGACCCGCCAACTGACGTCTCCATTCCTTTTTGGCCACAGAGGAGCTCAGAGGAGATGGAAGTAGAGAGAGAGAGAGAGAGAGAGAGAGAGAGAGAGAGAGAGAGAGAGAGAGGATCAGAAGCCTACAACATACGCTGGTTTACAGAAAGGCTGATCTTCACCGGCACGCATGACAGACGAAGGTCGCCATAATAGATCAGCCTGAGCTGCCATCTGGGGAGTTAGTAATTATACTCGGAGAAAGGAAAAGCACGTGAGCAATTTTAATGAACTTGCCTTTTAGTCCGCCTTTACACCCTGCCACTTAGCTCAATGTAAAAATGGAACTCATTTAGGCATTAGAATCATTCATTTGTATATCTCTGCCACTGTTGCAGTCTCTCAATGCGTTTAGATTTGAATACCCCGTCTCTCTAAGACCACAATATCATAGCGATAGGTTGCACGGGTTGTACAGGTTGTGTTTATATTTTGTCGGTAAAGTTCGGTAAAGATCAGAGAAACAGTAATTCAAGAAACCCCCCGACGACTTCTACCGCGAATCATACACCAAAGTAGATCCGGCGGGGGCTATTCCGAAGAATGTTCATTGTCTGATTTAACGGACAAGGCCGGCGTAATTACATCTCGTGCTTTTTTTTTTTATTGCGGAAAAAAATCGTAAATCAATGAAAAGCGAGCAAAAAAAACGGTTTCTTCGCTCGTAAGAAGCTGTCTGTCTCGCGCGGACCCCGCGGATATGTTCAATTAATCATAAGATTCTGTGCGCCCACCGAGTCACATGACGTGAGTTCGGTGACTCAGTTTTTTAACACGCTTCTGATGTCGGACTGAATTGATTTCTGTATTCACTGCACTCTGAAGCGCCTGATGCCTGTATTTTAAAGTGTGTATCCCAAGAAGGCAGCATTCCAACAATCAATTCAATTGGAGGGGGGGGGGGGGCCCTACTGTTAGGTAGCAAACTCAAGGCCTGCATGAGAATACGATATTAG
>PIJE02001946.1:25000-30000 GCA_002895965.2 Coryphaenoides rupestris | reverse complement strand
CGGCTGCATGCACGTGTGTGTGTGTGTGTGTGTGTGTGTGTGTGTGTGTGCACGTACATGTGTATATGTGCATGTGTGTGCATGTACAGGTGTATCACACCTCCGGGGCCACCATCCCTCCCACGACCTCCCCCTCCCTCCCCTTCCCGCCCCCCCCCCATCCCCGCAGCCAGCAGCAGCCCTAGTGTGTTTTGTCCGCCCTCCTCATCCTCCTCCACCTCCTCCTCCTCCACCCTAGGAGGAGGAGGATGGTGGTGGCGGCGGCGGCGGCGGTGGTGTTCAGTGTTCGCCGGCGGCGCGGAGTGGTGGCGTTCGGCACGACGGAGTCACAGAGACGCAACTTACTCATTTTTGTGGAGAGTCAGAAGCAGCTGTTCACCCTCCACTTCAATCAGGAGCCTCAGTGAAGCAGGGTGGCCCTGGGGACACACACACACACACACACACACACACACACGGCCGGAGAGCAGATGAGAAAGATTAGTTTTGGAAGTCGAGAGCCCGGCGGACGTGTCTTGATATTCCGTGTGTGTGTTGGTGTTCGGGACACAACAGCAACAACAGCAGCAGCAGCACGCTGGTTTCTGCTGGTTGTTTGTTGTGTAAGGGGGGCGAGGGTGGTGGTGATGGGTGGGTGGCGGTAGTGGTGGTGGTGGTGATGGTGGTGGCGATGGTGGTGGTGGTGGTGGGTGGGTGCTGGCGTCCGTGGCTATATCCCTGAACTATGAGAACAGGCTCCAGCCATTTGCATTCTGCTTGAGTAAAGATGACAGTGGAAGTGATGTTTTCCCTGAAGACATTGTTTATATTTTTGTATATTTTTGTCTTTTCTGTTTTTTCTGGTATTTCTTTTTTGGTTTTTTTTTTCCTGTTTTTTCTTCCAATTTGTATTTTCGCATGTGCATCACATCTTTGAGTCTTGCTTCCATAACGTTTTTCCCCCGAAAATATAAGATAAAACATTGGCAACAACACGAACACATTCTTGGCGATAATGAAAAACCATCAATTCCCAATCCCGCGAAAAAAAAAAAAAAAAAAAAGGAGCTTTTAGGTTTAGGTTACGGCAGCGAGCCACGTCTTCAGCTCACCGGCGAAACAAGCCGTTGGTTAGATAAACAGCGGATGATGAACACCGCGCGTATATATTTATACCGACGTGTAATATAGTGCCGCAATTAATGCTCCTTTGAACGCCGTCTAGGGTACGACTAGAGTCTAGAGTCGGCGCTCGCCTTTCCAAGCGTACCGGACCAGGCGAAGGAAACATTAAAAACGGTAAATCACGCACTATTACAATACAATGACATAATACATCACCGCCATCATCATCATCATCATCATCATCATCATCATCATCATCATAAGGCTGGCGTGTGAATCAGACGGTAACGCAAGCCAAAGAGCACAAGCGGGCAGTCGGGTGCGGGTGTATTGTTTTATTTCTTGCTTCATTTTTGATTTTAACGAACAGTTTGCGATTCTCGCCGGAGAATCGTGTGCCTTGACAAAGCAGAGCGGAACGGATTAGCTGTTCTGTCCTCCTCGCTAATATGACGTTAATCCTGCCGCAGGAATACGAAGACAGACACAAGTCCCCCCCCCCCCCCCCCCCCCCCCCCCCCCCCCCGCCTGCTGAATCGCAGCATTGTGTGTGTGTTATGTGTGTGTGTGTGTGTGTGTGTGTGTGTGTGTGAGAAGACCCTGGACCCTCATAGTTCATCTCCTCCGCACATCACATCCGCCTGTTGAACTCGCTGACACGCGGCTGTGTTTTGCGCGCATACGCACGAGCACGGCCGGCGCTCACGCATACACACACACACACACACACACACACACTGTGCGTGCGTGCACAGACACACACACACATGCACACACACACACAGACAGAGACTAGATGTTTGTCACACTGTCACACTATTGTTAAATGACGCCTCTGTGCTGTCTATTGTGAAACCAATGCAGGAACATGCACACTCATGCAGTCATGCATATTACCCAGTCACGCGCATGCACACACACACACACACACACACACACACACACACACACACACACACACACACACACACACACACACACACACACACACACAGACACACACAAACATCTCCATTTATCAACACACAAAAAACGCTCTTGTATCAGAGTTCACATAATTAGAACTCAGTGGGGGGGTTAAGTGCACTATAGCGTGGGAGAGAGAGCATTGCACGCTGGGTTACGGACTCCGCCGGCCCCCCTGTGGAGATGTAACACCATGCATCATGAGAGGGGCGGGGGGGGGGGGTGGGGGGGAGAGGTCATTGAGCCACACTTCATGGCCCGGAGGGAACAGGGTTGCACAACTCCTCATGTCTAGATAAACTTCCTGGTCGTTTGAGCAACAGAGCATGCTAGGCCTAGCGGATCTCGCAGCAGTGGATGGGTGACCGGACGTCTGCAGCTGGATTTAATGACATCTTTATTGACGGCGATTTATTATATTATATTTAAAATGTTTATGGAACATTTTTTTCATGATTTATTCGTCGATTAACGTTAACTTGCAGACACAGGCACATCATTTTTTCATTTATTAGGCCCAAAGACACATATTTGACGACGATACGATCCAGCGATGGAACTTGGACGAACCGAGCTCACCGAGGCTTTTTCTTTTTTTAAGTGCTGCTGCTTCCAACCTCGTCTTTTAAGTTGGGTTGTCTGGCGGGTTTTTTTTAACCGGCTCAGAGCCAAGAAGTCAGATATCAAACATGTCATTCTAAAGTTCCAGTCGTTGTGCATATCCCCGAGTATTTCCCCGTGTCTTCTGAGATGCAAAACACATGTTCGGCAATGTACGGCAATCCACTGGTTGAAATGTGCTGAGCTGAGCACTTTGATTAACTGTCAGAAAACCCGCTCGGCTTGAAAAGAAAGAGGAGAAAACGGCACAATATCTGCCGCTGGGCCGCACTTTACACTGTCGCCGAGTCCACGACTGATGAGGTTGCATATTCTATTACATGTGATTATTCCGGTGAACGTGTAAAATTGAATTAGTTTCAGTGAATGTGTGAAATGAATGTGTGTGTGAAGCGGTTATGTGATGATGTCCTTGTGCTATTCACCTGGAAACGCAGCGAATTGATTGGTCTCCAGTCCTGCCCAATCAACGCGAGCGGCACGGTGGTCCCGTACTGTTTCTGCTTGCCGGTCGGTCTGTGTCCATAAGAAGTGCCGAGAGCATTTCCTGTGGGGGAAAAAAACGAAACAAGTTCAAGGTTCAAGGTTCAAGTTCGAGTTTGTTCATTTGTCATTCATTCATATACACACGGTATACAAGAACAAAATGGCGTTTCTCACGGACCAAGGTAAAATACATGATATAAAAATACAACATGAGGAAAAAACTACAATACGAAAACCCATGTATAAACATCATGGGGCGGCAGTAGCTCAGGAGGTGAGAGTGCTTGTCTGACGAACCGGAAGGTCGCTGGTTCGATCCCCGGGCTCCTCCCCCTCCTAGCTAAGTGTCGAGGTGTCCCCTGAGCAAGACGCCACCTAACCCTAACTGCTCCTGACGTGTTGGTTGTTACCTTGCATGGTTGGCACCGCCGTCGGTGTATGAATGGGTGAATGTGAGGCAATACTCTAAAGCGCTGTATAGCTGCAATCCATTTACCATTTAATGAAACAAAAAACAACATCAATAAACATTAACACGTCAGAAAAGATTCAGAGGAAAACATTCTCCGAGCATCTGTAAGCAATGTGCGTAGCGCGACGAGAACATTCGCAGATTTGCGTCCACATAATGAGTTAGTCCCCTCGATCGTCAGACGGACGTATGTTACCGTGACGCACGGTGGTGGCCGGCGGCTTAATCACGGGGTTCGCAGTCGAGAGCGCGTGGCTTTTCCGCGTGAGCCGCGCTCGGTCCTGATGCTTAAATTTTTTGTTCTTTTTTTGATGACATACAATTATCCGTCCATCAGCGGCATTAAACGCCAATCCCGCTGTCACTTTGTCATTATCCCCTCGCCCGCTCCTCAACATCTGTTCCATGCTATTTATAGAGCCCTGCGTGTGTGGTGTGTGTGTGTGTGTGTGTGTGTGCGTGTGTGTGTGTGTCATGATCTTGTCATGGTAACCATCGATGCAGCCGTGGAGAGAGAGACACAACGAAACGCACGCTGGTCTCTCCTCCCGGGCCAACGAGGAACGACGGAGATCGGGAGGTAGCTCTCGACGAGGGAAAAACAACGAAACGAACGCCCCCCCCCCCTCCTTGACACAACACACACGAGTACGTTTGCGCATTTCACGTAATCTGCCATCCAGCGGACGCTACGATGTTACACGCGTTCACCCAGATGCAAGTTTGTCGACTGTCAGACTTTAGTTGATGAATCTAAAGTCTGAATCGTCCACATTTTCACAGAACCATCCCATAACTTTATCTTTGCGGTTGCCGCCACTGTCGCCGTAGCGATAAAAACCGAAAGACACGGGGCCCCTCCGGGTGGCGAACGCCAGATACAATCCGCGGGATTATAAACACACAGTTCCCAGCATGCTTCACTTCACTCTCTCATTTCCCCTTCCCCCGAGTCGTGCGTTCCGACCAGAGTGTTAACCGAAATTGCCGTTGGCCACGCTTTCCCACGAGCTGTGATGTGGTGGCAGTCACACTGATGTGGTGTTTCACACACACACCACGCACACACACGCACACATGCACAAGCACACACGGCGCCCACACACACACACCGCTTTCTACCAAATCCAAGACCATCCAAGAGTGTCTAAGGTCTTAAGGGGCCTTGAAGTTCTGGAAAAGTACCGACCACTCCAGGCTGTGACAAAAGCTACTCGCTCTGGCTCACTTGCTCGCTCGCTCACTCCACACCCACTCCACTCCACTCCATCCCTATCTCTTTTGTGACACACACACACACACACCTACACACACTCTACACACACACGCCCCAATAGACTCCCCAGGTACC
>PIJE02001946.1:0-15000 GCA_002895965.2 Coryphaenoides rupestris | reverse complement strand
GGAGAATATAGAGGCAAGAGAGATAATGAGAGAGAAGGAGAGAGTGAGTGAGTGAGAGGGACAGGGTGAAAGTGAGTGAGAGACAGTGTGTGTGTGAGAGAGAGTGTGAGAGACAGAGCGTGAGAGACCGAGAGAGAGAGAGAGCGAGAGGGGGGGGAGAGAGAGAGAGAGAGAAGGAGAAGGAGAAGGCGAGAGAGAGAAGGAGAGATAAAATGAAAAAGAGAGAGAGAGGGAGTGTGTCAGTCCTTGGTGTGTTGGTTGGGGGGGAGGAACCCAGGGGGAGTGTGTTGTGTTTGTGTGTGTGTGTGTGTTGTGTGTGGTGTGTGTGTGTGTGTGTCCTGGTGTGTGTTGTGTGTGTGTGGTGGTTGTGTGTGTGTGTGTGGGGTGTGTGTTGCGCTTCAACGTCTTGACCTGTCGGGGTGTGTGTGTGTCCGACGGGAGTGCCCAGAGCGGGCCTTGGGTTTCAGGCGGCCTGTTAAAGTTATCTTCTGGGCGAGGTCATATAAGTCCAGAAAACAGCTTTGCAGAACAGCAGATATGTAAAGGGAGGGAGGGAGGGAGGGGGGGAGGGGGGAGGAGGGGGGAGTGGAACTGCAAACACACTGCTGCTACATATGTCGTTGGGTCAGCTGTGCGCCAACGCACGGAAGACGCGAGAGAAAAAACGCGAGACTCCTCCCCTCCCTCCAGGCCCGCGCACCCGCCGGTGATAGTTATATCAGAGACACGAGGAAACAAACAACTGTTTAATCGATTAACCGCCTTTTTTTTTTTTTTTCCCGCTGGACAACGCGTTGGCCCCCCCCCCGATCTCGTACCGCATCAATCTCTCAATGTCTCGAAACGTCCTTCAAACGTCCAACATTCTTTCCGGAGAGTAGCGAGCAAATGTCTCCTCCAGGCAATCAGTGTGTGTGTGTGTGAGAGAGAGATAGAGAGAGAGAGAGAGGGAGAGAGAGAGAGAGAGAGAGAGGCCTCGGACAAAAAGGGATGGGTCACGTCGGCGCGCCGCGGACAGAGATATCCGATTTCCCCCGGGCTAATGTTGTTGCTAGCGCTTACTTAAAGGAACGCCGTAACCACGCGCTCCAAAAATATATCCTCTGCTCGGCTTTCGTTCGTCTAAGCGTGCAGAAGGCCGCCTGCTCGTGATGAGACAGAGAGAGAGAGAGAGAGAGAGAGAGAGAGAGAGAGAGAGAGAGAGAGAGAGAGAGAGAGAGAGAGAGAGAGAGAGAAAGAGGGGGGGAGAGAGAGTCATGTCGGCTGTGGCGACAGGGCTGTCTTAAAAATATACTGCTTGACAAGCCATGTGTGTCAAGCATCACGGCACGTTGTTCACAAGCGAGCAGCAACAACAACAACAAGAAGAAGTCTCGTATAAGGAAACGCAGGGTGTGTGAACGAGCGGAACAAGATGAAGAAGACAAAGAAGAAGGAGAGAGGAGAGAGGAGGGAGAGAGGGAGAGAGAGGGAGAGAGGAGAGATGGGAGAGAGGGGGGAGAGAGGGGAGAAGAGAGGAGAGAGGGATGAGGGGGGAGAGAGAGGAGAGAGGAGAGAGAGGAGAGGGAGAGAGGAAGGAGAGAGGAGAGAGGGAGAGAGAGAAGAGAGGGAGAGATGGGGGAGAGAGGAGAGAGAGGAGAGAGGTGAGAGGAGAGAGAGGGAGAGAGAGGAGAGAGGGAGAGAGAGGAGAGAGAGGAAGGAGAGAGGAGAGAGAGAGAGAGAGAGAGAGAGAGAGAGAGAGAGGAGAAAGGGGGAGGGAGAGAGGGAGAGAGAGGAGAGGGAGAGGGGGGAGAGGAGAGAGGAGAGAGGGAGAGAGGATGAGAGGGAGAGAGGGGGAGAGAGGAGAGAGGAGAGAGAGAGGAGAGAGAGAGGAGAGGAGGGGGAGGGACGAGAGACGAGAGGGAGAGAGGGGAGGAGGGGGAGCAAGGGAGAGGAGAAGTGAGAGGAGAGAGGGGGAGAGATGGGGAGAGGGAGAGAGAGGAGAAAGGGAGAGAGGGAGAGGGAGAGAGGAGAGAGAGAGGAGGAGAGAGGGAGAGAGAGAGAGGGAGAGAGGGGAGGAAGGAAGAGGAAGGAGAGAGAGAGGGGAGAGAGAGAAGAAGGAGCAGATGGAGAGAGGAGAGAGGAGGAGAGAGGTAGGAGAGAGGACAGAGGGAGAAGGAAAGAGGGAGGAGAGGAGAGAAGAGAAGGGAGGGAGAGAGGGAGAGAGAGAAGAGAGGGAGAGGGGGAGAGAGGGAGAGAGAGAAGAGAGGGAGAGAGAGGAGAGAGGGAGAGGGAATAGAGAGGAGAGAGGAGAGAGAGAAGAGAGAGGGAGAGAGGGAGAGAGGGAGAGGGAATAGAGAGGAAGAGAGGAGAGAGAGGAGAGAGAGGGAGAGAGGGAGAGCGAAGGTCTGTAGATTGTAGGACAGAGGTTTGTTCAAGTGAGCACAAATAAGTTTTCACTGATTCATCTCGAACAGCCAAACTGTTTACTTGAGGACAATCAAACAATCAAACAATCAAACAATCAAACTAAATCATCAGCACGGGGTGATTTCTTATGATTAATTGAAATGTTTAAAAGGCTTGAAATTAGCTGCACACGGAGACGGCATGCAAAACAGATCTGGCTGCCGTCCCGAACGAGCCAGTTACTGATACAGACCAAAAGTGAGGAAAGGGAAACTCACATTATCTCTTTAAAACCAAAGTGTGTGTGTGTGTGTGTGTGTGTGTGTGTGTGTGTGTGTGTGTGTGTGTCACCACCAGAGAGAGTCTGAGTAAGGCCCCTTCGCTTACAAGAGGGAGAGGTGGAGAAAGGTCAGGAAAATGTTCTCTCTTCTCCTCTGCTAACCCCCCCCCCCCCCCCCCACCCCTCTGTTTAACTCGGAGTCAGCAAGGTTGCTACCCACGGTATTAAATTCAGCAGCGCCATTTTCTATGAAATGTTTATGAGCACCTGTTCTGTTCACACCACTCTCCTCCCGACAGGCCGGGCGGCCCCCTGGTCCCGATCAAGACCAGGTGACCCCCGGCCAGGACTGCGTGGCAAAAAAACGTCGTCCACACACTTCTGCTGCTGCTCTCTCCTGCTCTCTCTCCGCCTCCTCCACCCCGCCACCCCACTCTTCTGCAGATTTGAGACCGATGCTGATTGCTTTGCGATGGGACAGGCTCTCGAGTCTCATCCCTCTCTCCGTCTCAAACCGACAAGGAACGGCGAAAGAGTGTGTCTCTCTCCCTCACTTCCCACAATCCCTTGTGTTTTTGGCGCCGCCAGGCACTGCTGTGAGTGAACTGCCCACAGTGTAGCGTGTCGCCCCCCTGACGTTCACCTCTGTGTTCTTTTGCTTATCTTCTCAAAGGGCATACAAGGGGAGGAGGGAGGGGAGGGAGGGGAGGCCCGGGAGGGGGGGGGGGAGTGGGGGGAGTGGGGGGGTGGTTAGAGGGGACCCTTGGGTGCTGTTCGTTTATCGTAAAGCACTGAACCAAAGTGGCTGTCGATCTGCTATTTCCCAGAGGTGGAGACCCCAGGGGTGGGGGGGTGATGAGGGTGAGGGGGTGGTGCTGCACACACACACACACACACACACACACACACACACACACACACACACACACTCAGTGTCTCTCACACACATCACCGCGGCTGGGCAAATAAACACTCATTCAGAATAAGTGTGTCTGACTAAAGGGCTGGTACACGCGAGGCTCGCTCTCACACACACACACACACACACACACACACACACACACTCACACACGCACACACACACACTTACACACCAAATGCAAATGTTCCCAATAAAAAAAGGTATTCAGCTTGCTGAATAACATCATTGCTGGATATGCACATGTTCTTATCTTTTACAGTTGAATTACAGTAATACATCCATTATACACGTGCCACCGTGTGACATGATATAGAACCGACATTCAGAAATGACTATTCAATTCCAACTATGATGAAAACGAAGCGCTCTTGGAGTGGCGTCATGTATTATCAAAGACAGCTTCGGTGTGTGTGTGTGTGTGTGTGTGTGTGTGTGTGTGTGTGTGTGTGTGCGTGCGCGCGTGTGTGCGTGCGTGCATGTGTGTGTGTGTGTGTGTGTGTGTGTGTGTGTGTGTGTGTGTGTGGAGGGGGGTTAATGATTTATTATGTTCTCATCATAACGTTGCCGGGGATGATAAGTGAAACCATTTATTCACGAATGAAGAGCTGTCAGCCTGCTTCTGTTGATAAGAGCACAGGCAGCCCTACTCGAAAAAAAAGCTCGAATTGGGGGGAAAAAGACAATATGCAATATAACAAACGATAAAAGAAAAGTATAGAATAGAAGAACACAAAATAGATAATAGTTACTCATAATCATCATCATCACCCCCCTCCTCCTAGGCTACCAACAATAATAATGATCATTTATAATGCATATGGTCCTAGGAGGGGTGAATAGACCTAATGGTCACCTTAAGGGACTGCACACTGTGCACACAAACTCAACCTTGGCCCCCCACCCCATGACCCCGACCCCCTGATTAAAGTACAGTGCAACATGTTTATGCAAGTTCTGTGTTGAGTTTTTGACTAAACACACTTCCAAAAAAAAAAGTGTCAAGTGTTTAATACGTGCCTCACTCATGTAGCCTATAATAAAACAGTAGTAAAGTATGTATCACTCCTGGTCCTCGTCTCTGGGGTTCAATCGAATAGGCAGAAACAAGCGGCCAGAGACTCTTAAAAACAAGCTCCACCACGTCAATAAAATGTCGTTTTTTTAAACCTAGACATGTAATATATCGCTTATGTTGAATGTCAAGTAAAGAAAAACACATTTATATATCTTGGATCCCCCAACTCTTACCTTGAGGGGCTTCCGAGCGCACGTTGTGGTCCGCGGCGGCGTGGAGCGACACCGATGACAATAATAATAATAATAATAAAAACAATAATAATAATAATAAGGCATTTATACGCAGTAACTTGAGAGTCCAGTGCCGGTGCCAGTGGTTCTTCTCCATGGTGCCGGTGCCCACTACTGTTTCACTGCAGCGCAACCATCACCATCATCACCATAATAATAAGAATAAGAATAATGATGATGATAATAACAATAATGATAATAGAGGCACGGCTCATGAACAGCTGATGGTGGTCCCGATGACGTCCTGAAATAGTATGATCGACGAGGAGACCCGGCGGCTGAGAGGATCCCGGTGGAGATCCAACCCGGTGATCCACCGTCCCCGTTCATTCATTCATTCATTCATTCATTCATTCATTCATTGATCCATTGAGGCTCTTTTTTGGAGAGGGGGGACCGTGCGTAACGCCGCGCGTAAAAGTAAGAAAGAGGTTTGGAAGTGTTGTGCGTCTTGTGAGTGCGCCCATGCATGTGCGCTTCACCGACAGCGCTCTGCTTCTGGGTCCTAGAGCCGACATCTCTGTGAGAGTGTGTGTGTCCCCCCCCCCCCCCCCCCACGACCCCCCCACAAGTGGGACTGACTACCCAGGGGCCCAAAGTGCTAAAAGCCTGAAATTAAAAGATTGTTTTTATTTGGATTTATTTTCTTCTTAGTAATTAGTGACACAACTACAGTAAAATTGGCGATATGAATTGGTTGATAGGCTGAAATGTGTATCAAAGAGAATACATACAACAAAATATACTGGAGGGCCCCTGTCACCCTCTTATATAATAAAGAGCCTACTTAAACAAACATGAAGAAAATAATGTTCTCTTAAGTATGATACTCCATGCAAAGCTCATTTAACCACATAGTAAAGGTATCACAGTATTATATGGGTCCATATATATAATGATGGTCTAAATGATGTTAAAATGAAATTTTTTTTGTAAAATAACGTGACTTTATACACAAACACTTTCAAAGAACAGACTGTAGACGTGTCAGAGTGTTTACATGAGAAACATCTCACTTCTGATGTGTAATAGTGAGTAGGATATGAACTTGCTGAATGACACGGTGTGGCTCTCTCTAAAACCCCTCTTCACTCGCCTGTCAGGATCAAACAAGCAGGGAATTTAATGCACAAGCTTCGAAGTCACTGTCAACGTTAGGATGGTGATATTTAACAGAAAAGCAGAGCTATTGCTGTCTTACACTAACTGTGTGTGAAGAAAGGAATGCCTTAGGCCTCCATTGCTGGAGCGAATGAGAATAAATGGTAAATGGGTTGCATTTATACAACGCTTTTATCCAAAGCGCTTTACAGTATTGCCTCACATTCACCCATTCATACACCGACGACGGTGGTGTCAACCATGCAAGGTAACAACCAACACGTCAGGAGCAGTTAGGGTTCGGTGGCGTCTTGCTCAGGGACACCTCGACACTGTTAGACTCGCTCTTACCTCCTGAGCTACTGCTGCCTTATAAAGAGATTAGACAAGGACCGTCAGAGTACAAATTGCTTCTATTTGAAATATGAATGAAAATTAAATATGTATAGATTTGGCTGCCCTGGTTAATACTCAAGGCAATGTTTAAAATAAGAACACAGCGTAATATAGGCCAATATGATATGATGTGATTATCTTGGAACTGCACACTCAACCGAAGACTTGTTTCGCTTTTAATCATTCAGTCATAAATATTGTAGACAATATAATAAACAATGAATAATGACACCCCCCCTCCCCCCCCCACCCCACTCCGACCCCTCCCCATACACGCCCATGTATGGCACGTGAGCAAAATAGACGCCTCGATCTCCACTAATTCACTAAAAGAATAATTAATGCACATTTCAATTAATGTAAGTCAATATAATCATGCGTCATGGGGAAAAAAAGAAAAGGAAATGGGTTTGGGGTGTTACGGGTCAATCCTATAATACTCAGTCATACATAAAGACACACACACACACACACACACACACACACAGGCACACACACACACACACACTCACACGCCAGTTTTGATTCACGCCCAGCTGTCACATTGTCCCCAAGCCTTCCTCAACCTTTCCACGTCCACCCCGGATCACAACACACGCATCTAAATGTGCAATGGCAGCCCATTTTTTATTATGGACTCGAAGGCAAAGACAGAGACACATATAGAGAGAGAGGGCAAGAGAGAGAGTGAGAGAGAGAGAGAGAGAGAGAGAGAGAGAGAGAGACACAGAGGCGGAGAGAGAGAAAGAGAGAGAGAGAAACAGTGAGAATGAGAAAGAAAGAGAGAGGGGGGAGAGGGAGAGACAAACAGAGACAAACATAGCGAGAGACACAGAGAGAGAGAAAGAGAGGAAGCGAGAGGGAGGGAGACAGAGAGAGAGAGAGAGAGAGAGAGAGAGAGAGAGAGAGAGAGAGAGAGAGACAAAGACTCCTTTCAATTGGCTGCTGTCCATTAGCGGGGCATTTCCAATGAGACAGGGGGGTCACATTCCCGCAGCTCCCTGGTAGCCTAATAGCGTGGCAGTGAGTGATGCACTCCACCACTTTAGCCAACTAACCGCCCTCCGCCTGACGCATAATAAGAGGAACACGGATGTGGACGCTCCTCTGATGGCCTTGATGAGTGCGGGTCATACAGTGTGACTTATTGTCTGGCTGGCTGGCTGGCTGGCTGTCTGGCTGTCTGTCTGTTCACCTCCCGGGCACACAGGAAGATCATGTCAAAGTGACTCCATGATGAGGGGGGGGGTTATGGGGGAGGGATGCTAATGACACAGACGTTCACTGGATAGGCGGGGCGTTTGCTTTACGGAATCAAGCCACGTCTCGGTGGCATTGGGGCGAGGGTCGGGGGGAGGGGGAGGGGGGGTGTATGTCTGGGAAGGAAAGTCCTATTGGGGGGTGAGTGGACACACAGAGCGGCCATGCTGCTGCTGCTGCTGCTGAGTTTCTGTGGGGGCCACACTGGTTGCTTTGTCGAGGGAGACTTTCATCACAACATTTATCCTTGGAATTGTATGACTTCATCTATTCTGTGTCCATTCTGAATTATAATGGCTCCATGTGCACACATTATGAGCGTCGCAATATTTAATATCCATATATCTTTTTGTCCTGTTTCTTCTTTTCTCTCTATTTCCCTCTCTCTCTCTCTCATTCCTCCTCTCTCTCTTTCTCTCTTTGTCTATATTTCTCTCTGTCTCTCACTCTTTTTGTTTCTCCCCCCCCCCCCCCCCCCCCACCTCTGCTGCCGTTATGAAGGCGAGGTCAGGTGTGTGTGTGTGTGTGTGTGTGTGTGTGTGTGTGTGTGTGTGTGTGTGTGTGTGTGTGTGTGTGTGTGTGTGTGTGTGTGTATGTGGGTGGGCGGGGGCATGATGCATCCTCAGCTCCAGTCAGTTTGTTGCGCCTCTGAACACACACAAACGCACACGCATGCAGATGTACATACAGAAACAGAGTCCCACAAATATAGGGCATAGAGGGCCTTTTCCTGACAGACAGACAGACAGACGGACAGTGGTTCTGGAAGACCTGGCAGGTTTGTGTGCCAGCAGCATCTACCGCAAGCGATGTCATGGTCTAGTTCACTTGTTCTCCCTTCCTCTATACTGCTGCAGCCCAGCAGAGTTGGCTGTGTATGCGGCGGGCACAGGCGGTGACCCGGCCAGCCCGGGGCCCTGGGCCCTGGGCCTATATAGCCCTCCACTGCTGCTGTGCTGAATGGTGGCAATGGCACTGTAGCTCTCCCTGCCAGTGAAGGGCCCTTTGTTTCCAACAGGAACACAGTGGCCTCATACACTCAGCACAATGAAACTGTTCAGGGGCTGGATCCAAAATGAGAGCACGGGAGATAGAGGGAGGGAGAAATGTGTGTCTCTGTGTGTGTGTGTGTGTATGTGTGTGTGTGTGTGTGTGTGTGTGTGTGGTGTGTGGTGTGGGGGGGGGGGGGGGTGGGGGCAGAGGCAGAGGAAGTGATAGCGTGAGACCAAATATACTCAGGGTTACAATGTACACCTGGCACTCGCTGTACAAACCACCGACCCCAAACAATCCAAAGTACATAGAGCTACACAATTTAAAACAAAGTTCGAAATGACGTCTCATTTTGTTTGGACTGTGAGTTTTAATTTAAAGAAAGTATTGTTCCAGTTCAATTATCCCCAATGTCCGTCCCCAAACAGTTGGAAGAAAACGGAGGAGCAAATGTGTGACAGCAGAGACATCTAGTGGAGAAACACACGCATTGCTCCTAAAAGGCAATAAGCTGTATTTAACTAATTCATTTATCTTTAGACAGCTAATTGAGGACCATGAACTTGACTTTCTCTTTCCAACAGAGACATTGTTGGACAGTAATTATGAGACTATACTCAATGAAAGTTCCCCTCCAAGCAACAAGCGTGCGTATTTGCTGTCCAGGATTTTATTTACTTATTTTGACCATGACTGGAGATTAGAAGATTCATATGGATGTCCCCACAGATCTTAAAAGTATTGATGTCACAAGGCTATAGTCAACTCCTTTGATTGTATTCAGCATGTATGGTCTTAGTTAGTACTTTCACATGGTTGAGGTCACAGAAATTGCTAATGCAGCAATGTCCAACTATTACTGCGTCTTCTGTGAAATGTCACTCTGTAGTGGACCAAATCCAAATCTGGGTTTAAGAATGAAATGAATCTTATTTCTAAAGGATGACTGATAATCACAAAGACAACCAACATGTATTTGTTCAACCATGACAGATGTGATATTATCTCCTATTGTCTGATAAATTGAATGAGTTTGAGCCACTCTTAATCATAAAATTACAGCTATCAGAGCTAGAGAACACTATGCCTCAGAGACAGAGGCATAGTGTAGGTGCAAACAGCAGCATGTCTGATTTGCCAGCGGTTGTCCTCTGGATCCAATACCACCTGGCTTATTCAAACTATAGTTTTATGTTCAACGTCAGCAGATGTAATGCATATTGTCCATCCGTCCCTATATTGCATGGGATTGATCCACACAGCCTCAATACAGCTGTTTGTCAGGCCCTCTACTGAAGAAAATCAATATTGACTCCTCTTGCTTGAGAAAGTAAACTTGTCCGTCCAGTTCATAGACTCCATACAAATGATTTCAATGAGGAATTACTCAGATAACCTCTCTTAAGATGGATTAAACCATTCTTATAATATTATATGAAATGTGCTATACAAATAAAGTGTATTATTGTTACTGTATATGTTAAATGCCTTCCTTAAATGTAAGCAAAATATAGATAGCATATGGCAGCCTATGCTTTGGATAAAGAGATCAGAGCAAAGTTAAATAGCTTTGTCATGTATTACTTAATACTTTTCAACATGACATTTCTTCAGTCATGTTATGTCAATTTTAATTAGCCTCATAACCATCATTTTTTTGTAGGTGGGCCTAATATGGCAGATAAACCGTCACCACCAAGCTTATTTGTAATTATGAGTCTGATATTCTTACATCCGACATTATCCTTTCATTTCAATTCATTCATATTTTTATTTCAGCATTAATGAAGCTTCTTCGGCTCCCTCCTTAAAGACCCCCGGACTATTCAATTAAAATCAATTAAGACTCACTACCGCAACCTTTCAGGTTTAATTGAGTTGACGGGAGAAAATACGGGCTATTGCTATGCTCCATTGCCTTTGTGTCTCCACAGAATTAAAGGTTGTGTTGAGCGCACCACCATGTGCATCATGTTCACACACGTAGGCCTACTGTCCTGCATGCTAGGATAATAACTCTTCCTTATATATTATATTCTTATATAATCTTATATATATTTCCTATCGCACCTCTGCCTGCCCAAGCATAGCTCACACAGCTCACAGTGAGCATTTATATTCTAAAATAAGTTTAGTAGATCATGTGTATGCAGAGTGCATCCGGGAAGTATTCAGACCCCTTCACTTCTTTTGCAAATGTAGGAAAAGTTAAAAATGGAATTATCTGATTTACATAAATATTAATCAACATCAATTGGATGTTAAATAACATGCCAACAATACTGTACTGTGGCATTACAGTAGCCTAAGGGTCAATAGAATCAGAGACGCACGCAGGAGGACAGAAGACATGTCTCAGTGCAAGTGAATAGGCTTAATCAATAAATAGATACTGTAACGTTAACAATGAATTACAGTACAACATCATAATTTGTCCAAACATCATATAATGTAATGTTACAATAGCAAGTGTATTGTCATACTGTGGCAATATTTGTCTTAACCACGTAATAACTGCCCTGCCTTTTCAAACGTCTGATGACTTCCAAATGTTATATTCTTAAGCAAGAGTGGCCTACTCCGTCATCTAATTTGGCTAATATTTTGTGTGCATAGGTCCATGTGTGTGGTTTTTAACAAGCAACTGCTTTCACAATGAACTTTATAGCAAGAGTTAATTTAACATTCTCTGTATCTTGCTTTAGGCAAAGGGATTCTAAATGTCCTGGCCGAGGGCGGGTGTCGGATGAAAGTGCCCTCGGAACTTCTGGCAGGACCAGCAGAGGCTGCTGACCTGTATCACCAAGAGAGGGGGGGCAAGTCTGACATGGGTGTCAACATTTGGCACTCTGGAGGAGCAACAAAATGCTGAAATGCTATTCAGTACCAAATACCCGGATTTGGAGAATTTGTTTGACAGTGTTGTCAACAGACAGCCTGGGCCTTTCCAGGAAGCTGTGATGGAAATAATAGCTGTTTCACGGAGAGAGTAACGGAGGATGTATTGACTGCCCTTAAGTAGATTTTTTTCATCATTAGGCAGCCGCTCTAATTTAGACTGTTTCGTACAGTTCATGTTTTTAAAGTCCCCAGAAAGAACCTATCAGCGCCCACTCCTGTATGTTGTCAATAAAACAATTTATACACAGATCTTGACTTTTCCATGTGTGATCTTTCTGATCAAGATTACTTCTAAGCACAGGCATTTTATATACAGTATATATATATATATATGTGTGTGTAGTCTCATCTATTTTTATATTGCCCCTGGTAGATAATCTTTGTGAATGCGTAGTTACATGCAATACCACTAGCCTAGCCAGCCAGACCTCACGACCTATGGCTTTTCACTGGTCTGCATTCCCAACTCAGGAGGGCCTCGACGCACAGGGCAGCGAGGAGGGAACCCAACCAAGTTAGGAAGCATAAAAAACCCAGGAAAGTATATTTGAAAGCAACATGGCAGCTCCTTCACTTGGTCTAATATGATAGAGATTTGCAATGTGGCTCAATGTTTTGTTATTTTTACTCTGCTGCTTCGTGCAGAGTAGAATTAGTCAATAATGCCACATGTAATGACAGAGGAATATAGATTTAATTTAAAATGTAATTCATAAACGATTTAAAACCAACAATATGGAATAAGGGTAACAGTTTCCACAATATTTATGATTCTGAAACGGGTACCTGAGATCAAGCAATCTGATTGCTTCACAGCTGTGATATAATAACCATATATAATTTAATAACCATATAATATATATATAATATTACGATAAAATAACCATATATAATTTAATAACCATATAATATATATATATAATATTACGATATAATAACCATATATAATTTAATAACTATATAATATATATATAATATTACGATAAAATAACCATATATAATTTAATAACCATATAATATATATATAATATTACGATAAAATAACCATATATGGTTAAGAGTCTCATTCCTTTTCACCAAACAAACTAACACGCAAACGAAGAAACTAACTTTTTAAACTTTTTTACAATAAACGGCAACATACAAATTAATATAAATAAATAACCACACTATGTCAATAAAACTGTTGAAATCGTAATGTGTGTAATGTGTGTTCAGTTGGGCCTATTTCTTTTTAAAGATATTAGGCATTACGCCAACGTTCAACCTGCTAGCCGTCACGTGCATGTGTCACGGGCGCATGTGTCACGTGGCTGCAAACAACCAATCGGTGTGAGCGAATGTGTCTCGCAAGACTATAAAGTCGACAGACGTTGGGCCAGCGAGCATAATAGCATTTGCGTCGTGTAGTGAGGTCCTCAGCTCTTCAGCCCTTCAGCTCTTGAGCCGTCAGGAACTCTTATCAGGAACCGGAAAGCATGCCTCGCACAGGAAAGGCGCGCAAGCCTAAGCGCCAGAGGCAGCCCAAGCGCCAGAGGCAGCCTCGGACGGACGTTGTGGAAACTGTGCCGCCTCTCATGTACAAAGGCATTGTTGTTGCTGGATACAAAGTTAAGGTCAGGCCAGTGAATCAATCAATCCCTGAGGCTGCGAGAGTGAAGGTCAGGCCAGTGAATCAATCAATCCCCGAGGCTGCGAGAGTGAAGAGGGTGCCTGCTTCAGTAGAAACTCTGGCTCCCCTCCCCACATCCCAACCTCTGCCTCAGACGGTGATTGTGGAAACTGTGCCGCCTGCACTTTACAAGGCGTTTATTGTTGCTGGATATAATGTGAAGGCCAGGCCAGTGAATCAATCAATCCCTGAGGCTGCGAGAGCGAGGAGGCTGCCTGCTTCCTCTGTGTCCCCTTCACCCTAGCCCCCCCCCCCCCCCCCCCCCTCTCTACCCCAATTTGTTACCCCTGTTTTTAATGCCCGTATGACACCCGTTGCCGTCTGAGCCATCCCTGGAAGGAGGGATCCCCCACTCTGAGTTCCTCCTCAAGATTTCTTCCTTGTTAATTAAGGGAGTCGTTTCTTGCCCTGAGGGGGGCTATAGGGCTAGGAGGGTGTCATAAATCACTTTTGGCCCATAATAACCTGGCCTGTAAAGCCCTTTGAGGCTGTCTTGTGATTAAGGGCTATACAAATAAAATTGAATTGAATTGTCCCTTTCACCCTATCCTATTCTATCCTATTCTATTCTATTTCATTGTATTCTATTCTATCCTATTGTATTCTATCCTGTTCTATCCCATTTTTGTGTGTGAGTGGGAAATATGCTGTGTGCAATGTTGTAAGATGCAGAACTGGAATAGTCAGGTGGCAATGCCAAACGGAACAAAAAACGCGCTGCTGCTGCCTCGGGGTCAGCTTCTCCGGAATGGAGAGAGAGGTGCGGCTTAAGAAGGCACCAGGTGAGACCAGCCAGGTGCTCCGAGTTGCGCTGATTGGAGCAATCAGCCACAGGTCCTATTGGAACACCAAAGACAGACAAGTACACAGAAGACAAACAGCCCACAGGCCCTGAAGGAGAGAGAGGGGGCTGTGACAGCAATATTCTTAATATTATTTTTATCATGTGCAATACTTCCTCTTCCTAATCAGAGCCCGGGCGCCTCCCTTTGGAGGTTTTCCGGGCACATCCAACTGGGAGGAGACCCCGGGGCAGACCCAGAACTCACTGGAGGGATTGTCTCGTCTGGCCTGGGAACACCTCGGGACCCCCCAGGAGGAACTAGAGAGTGTGGCTGGGGAGAAGGAAGCCTGCTTAGCCGGCTGCCACCGCGCCCGGGATAAGCGGACGAAAATGGATGGATGGATGGATGGATGGAATACTTCCTCTTACCATTATTATTACCGTTTTATTACATTAAAGCCAAATTGTTTTTGCTGATTGAATATCTTATATTACCTATATTTTTATACTTCACCTATATTTTTATACTTCTACTAGGACTTAGACCTACTGTGAATTTCAAAATCTGTTATTTTATTTTATTTTAATTATTCTACTTTTTATTTCTCTATTGTCTTGTTCTATTGCTATGCAACCTGGCACAAGAATTTCCTTCGGGATTAATAAAGTTCTATCTTATCTTATCTACTGCTGCACTGGTGACGTCAGAGGCCATAAACCAAGCACAATGTCTGAGAAGCAAAACGCGTCTGTGCAGATGACCTAACATGACACGTTTAATCCCCAACGAGGTGGGCGACACATACAGTATGTGATTTATACATGGTGTAGTTTGGCACGGAAGAAATTGGGTAATCATGAAGATGAATAATACAATAGATAATACATAGTAAAAGAACGTCAAGTCAAGTCCAGTATGTTATTTTTTTTATATTTTTATTTTTTTTGAATAGAATATGATAGAATAGAATATGATAGAATAGAATAGATGGGAC
>PIJE02001945.1:79603-91939 GCA_002895965.2 Coryphaenoides rupestris | reverse complement strand
CTATAAATAGAAAAATTCAGCAGGAACAACAGGGCGCTTCTCCTTATCGAGCACACCTCAATCTGTGAAACAGTCTCCACCTGTAATCGGGAGGCTGACAAATCTGCTTATATTAGCCTGAGACTAAAAACCCAAGCTATTTACCCTCGCCTTTGGCTCTAGGAGTTGCCCCTCAGCTTCTTATTCACAGGTCCTAAACTCGAATACCCTGTATGGGCACGTAGCCCTACCCTAAGCTGCGATGGTACTAGATCTAGAATACGTGTTATTTCCTGCTTACTGGCTCCATCAATAACCCTCTGTGTCTCCTTATTAGTAGTGCTGCTTTTGATCCTGTTGACTCGATTACCTGCCACCCTACACCTGCCGGCTACCAGCATTGCTCCATCCATCCAGCACCCCATCACATCTATTAACTATTTATTACTTTTGTTACTTGTTATTTTGCATCTTTGTCATTTGATTTATGTCATGCCCTTAGTACCCCTGTTTTAATATCCGATCATGACCACCCATGTTTGCACTCTGAACCATCCCTGGAAGGGTGTATCCCCACTGCTGATTTTCTTCTCAGATTTTCTTCCTTGTTAATCAAGGAATTCGTTTCCCCTTAGGGCTTGGCTAGGTGTCATGAAATCCACGTGTTGCCCATAACAATCTGCTGGTTAAAACCCTTGGCTTCTTGGTCAATTTAATGGCTATACTAAACTAAAATTGAATATGAACTTGAACTTGAAATAGTCCAACATCACAGCTCTTGGCTCTTCTTCGTTAGCGAGGATGTTTCTTGGCACCCATCTGTCGCCAATGATTCAACCTACCTCCCTGTACGCCGTCTTCTCATTATCGGCCGATCAGGATCCCAACATCCTTACGTAGTCGGGTCAGACAAACTTGATCGCAAACGTTTGACGTTGCATTTAGCACTTTGCCATCGTGCGCGACAGGCTAGAGATGACGGGCTCAACACCCACTCCTGAGGGCATCCAGTGCTTGAGGTCATAGCTCGATTGTTGCTGCATCTCTCACACCCTGGCCCGGCCGCGACAGAAGTCCCTGAGTATCCAAGCTGCACATTCGAGAGTTGCAGGCCAGACTCCTGATGGTTCAGCTTGCAAAACTTCGTTGATTGAACGTCTGAGTTGAAGTCCACAACAGCATTCTCAACACACACTAGCTTCTTTCCCTCCAGGTTACGAAGCGTGTGAATTATTGCCCATGCAATGCGTAGTCGTGATCGTTTGACGGTACGCATAAATGGCCATGGTCAGCGTTAGGCACGGCAACATTGAACAAAATGAATTCCTGCGACTCAGGCCTCTCAGCAATTTACTGCGCATCTGAGTGCGGCTATCGGGTCTCCACAGTATTTCAGGGCGTTACCTTGTGGTAGCTTTAGGACAGCACACATAATGGACATCTTGGAAGACCTCGACAAACACTGACAGGACAGTTGGATATGTTTCGAAGACTCCTGCATCTCGGTTGTTGCGCACTGCTTGCAGGGACGCGCCCGGATGTGTCGGGGCCCGCCGTCACTTCCGGATGTCACCGCTTGAAGCTCTCGCACGTCAGCTCTGAATGCGCCTCAGACAGTGTATAGGCCTCATCAGGCAGCCTCTGACTTCGGACGGGCTGCCGTTCCGTTCGAAACCGGTCGAAAGAAGTGTTTGCCATTAAATCCACGTTTTTGTTGGATTAATCCGAACCGATTAGTAAACAGGACGTCACCTACTATGCCATTTCTCTCGATGAATCCTGTACAGGACTATACTCGCTGATGTTACTTGTCCGGCGCAACCCTAACAATATCCCCAGTCCACGTGACGTGGATATGATTAATAAGTATGAAATACTTCATATTCATTCAGTAATTTCACATTTTCATTTCATATATTTTGTGACATCACTCTATATTGATTCAATATATATCTGCCTTCATGAGGACTCTGTGGCAAAGAACCGTTAAACTCACTTTAAAAGAGAATACGCGATCCAAAGAGAGCCATTAACTACTTGTGCTTGAGACCAACCAAGAAAAGACTCAAGCACGCATATATTGGTGCACTTCTGCTTCCTGATATAGAACCGCCAACCTCCTGTCATGGTTACCAAGACGAACCATTGCGACAGCTGGACATAGAACTATGAAGCCTCAAATCGTAAATACTAAAAAAGTAAATCAGTTACCTCCATTTGAGAAATATTATTCCACTTGTCTGTTTTCCATCCTTCCTTTCTCTATGTTCACTATTTCTCATGGACAAATATCTTGTTTCTAACCAGATTTCTTTTTCAAGAGCGAACAAATCTCACTCATTGGACAGAACCATCACAATGCATGTGGCGTACCCTTCCCATCTGCATGGCATCCCGGCAACTAAGCATGATGCCACCACCTCCCAGCAGAGACCAAGTAAGTGAAATGCCCATGCATGAAGGCTTAGCCAAATAATCTTCATGAGCAATAAATACAATATCTGAAAGAACAACATAGACATGAAAATGAGATCCTACAGAAAAATTGAAGATGAAGATTGGACGAGAGCTGCTACAAAAGAAATATCAAGACACAACTTGGAAGTATACCAAATCATGCTAACAACGATATGAAAAGAATTACGCTACTGTCGTTATTTTTATCTATGCATCAGCTGTTTGATGGACTGAGGTGTATGCGTGATAGAAGAGCTACCACTACCATACCACTGTTCATCCACTGTATTAGTCCACCTACTGTTGTCCCTTTCCAAACTGATGCACACAGATGATAATGAGTGAGCAAATCTAGTGAATCTGATAGTCGCACCTTTCCACCGGCGACACAATGTTTGAAAACTCTTAAATTAGCGATGCCATACTCAACCTAAACATTGATGTGAAATCCATTCTCCGTCACGTCCAAATGTATTCCCATCAGCCATCAGGAAGTTAATGCAATCACATCGGAACTATAACTAGTCTCATTCTTACACCGATCAGTAATCCACGCCTGAAATGCCCATTGATTCACATACAGAATGACACTTTGCTATAGCTGGCATTGCACCAACAGCATTTAAACTTATTAGAGACTCCTCAGTGTCACAAACATGCACTCAAGACCTTGGTGACACTACTTTCTAAGCACACCAGTATTCTTATTTAGCTTCAGACACTACATCAAATCCCAATTTTCACGCATCGAAAGAATTCAAGATGCCTAAAAACGTTCAAAGTATCAGAAACCTTGATGCAAACACTGTACAGACCTTCCTCATTGATAACAGAGGGAACTCCTGCTTCAGCAAAGTATATTATCTCCTATGCATTGTTCTTTAGTACTATCACGTGGAACCGGCTTCGGAACTTATTTCAATTCAACATATTCAATGTATTACTTCGCATCCACACCATACCTCGTTTACCTGGATGGCCCTTCGCATAGTGCAATATGGTCTTCATTCTGATCTTCCGAACAGTCCATCTGCTCCCTTTCACAGAGACATTACTAAACAATAGGATTAAACCCTAGCCGCTTTGGATGATGATTAAGCCTCTCAATTTAATCCCAAGTTAGCTCTGATCCTTCCCTTCTATGCAATCGGCCGCTTGTTCCTAATCCAGAAAGCTACTATAATCTCACGTCTATTTTAGAATAGAAGTCTTGCAAGTGATCTTATCAGTCTAAGCCAGCTCAAACGAATTTATTCTGGAGTATGCTCAATAAGCCTTATGTCGAAACCGCCCCTCTAAGTCCAGTACAAAATGGATCTCATCCACCTCTTATACCCTTTTATCCCTTTTGACCTCAACTAAACTCCTTAAGTACAGAGACAAAATATCTATTAAGACCGAGCAAGAACCACCCTCCTCAACACCTCACATTTCACTCATATCTTCCTCGCTTCCTAACCAGTCTCTAATTTATCCCTCAACCTCAACTCTACGCCCCGGAAGAATGATCGAGATGACCTCTGTTCTTCTGCAACTTTCTTGAAACTCCTATTCTGTGAAGTTTCAACTTGTGCGACATCAGAACTATTTTCTACAGTGAAGACTCTAACAACACCCCTACCCTCCAAGTTAACTCTCATCCTACACAGCCTATTTCTCTCCAACTCTTATCAACACTAATCACGACACTGACGCCACATAACTAACTGTACAACTACCATCATTTTCCTGATCCTTTAATATACTGTTATGAGCAATACATTTGACTCTGTAGAAGTCACAACATTTAATCTTCTGCTGTCTCATCTATAAGCCATTTATCCACCATTTCTTGATTATTGTCAGCAATCTGAGACACTATTCCCCACACAACCCAGTTAGGCCCGCTAAGTACAGAAAACGCCTCTCACGGCCTGACGACGCACCGTCGCTTTGCGTATGGTCGATGGCCGCACTACAGACGTGACCCCGCACACGTCGCTGATATGGGGGCCCAGGGGTCTGACTGCCTCCTTCTGGCCCCTGACATCAAAGCCGACCTCGAGCGGGGAACGCAGCACTCCGCTCGGTACCCACTCTATCCGGTCAGAGCCATCAACTATAAAAATACCGCACCCAAACAGCACTTCCATTATATACGCTACCGTGCACAGGTAAATCAACACATTGCACTCCTGTAAATGTTTAACATCTGCCAAGGCTTCTCGTTCCTACCATCCTGATTGAGGATGCCATGATACCGTCTCCCGACACGAACTTTTACCGTGCTCTATTAACTAGCGAAAGAATAGCCCATGGACTCTCATCTTAATAGTGACACAAGCTTTTCCATTTGACAACCTCCTCGCTGACTACATTTCATTGCCCGAGACATGACGGCGGTGCTCAAAAGAAACAACCACCGCGAGCTAATAGGCAGCTCTCGAAACATAGACCACCCCACTCTCAATCAAAACCAATGACTTCTTGTCTAACCTTTCACAGAGACGGCCACTCCAGCGTTGCTTCATCCGGGTGTCCCATCCTCAACGACTGCCTACCCAACAACTCACCACCAGGCCAAAACTTACTTTCCTCCTGACGAATGACCATACTACAATAGCATACGCCGTAAGCTTTTCCAGCTCACTGACAAACAGGCAATTTGTCCGCCTAGCCAGGCCCTACGTGTGACGAAACCATATATTTAGAGAATATTCGGCGAAGAAAGTCCTGAGAGACGGGAAAGTGGAGCAACGCAAACATTAATCACCGATACCTCATAAAGAACAATTGGAGGCCGTCAGTCTGAATCCCTCCTGATCTCCCCAAACAGCTCCTTATGATGGTTCCTTGTCCTATCCCGCCCACTTACCACGCCCTAACACATTGTACACGCCTCTATATTATTCTAATAACTTGAAACCCTCTTCTGCAGTTCGTCTCTGTCTGGTTACCGTGTTAAAATAAACAAGTCAATTTCTAAAATAAACAAGCCTAAAACATGAATAAAGCAATGTGAAAGATGATCAATCAACTATAAATATTATTGAATAAAAATCAGCAATGCATGATGAAATTACAAAACTAATTGTGCACCGAGCAATCCCAACTGAATGAATGAATCAACTCTCTTCTTATTTACTTTTGGAATTGATAAAAGGCCAGCTCCTGAGGACCGGAGCGGCCGAGAAGGACAATAGGGAACAATAAGGTCCTTCAGGTACGATGGTGCGGACCCATGCAGGGTCTTGTAGGTAAGAAGTAGCACCTTAAAATCTGATCTGGCATTTATTGGGAGCCAGTGGAGGGAAGTGAGAATAGGAGTAATGTGGTCAAACTTCCTAGTTCTCGTTAAAAGTCTAGCAGCAGCGTTCTGTACGAGCTGGAGGCTTTTTGTAGTAGAGCTCGGTAGGCCAGAGAACAGTGCATTACAGTAATCCAGTCTGGATGATATAAATGCATGGATGAGTGTCTCTGCGTCCACAGCGGATAGCATTGGTCTGATCTTGGCAATGTTTCTAAGATGAAAGAAAGCAGTTCTGGTGATACTTTTGACATGCTGATCGAAAGAAAGCGTAGGATCAAGCAGAACACCAAGATTCCTTGACGCAGAGCTTTGGGCAATAGTGGATCCCTCAAGGGCAGAGTGTGACGTCATCAAGTTGTATTGTTTATGCTTCGGGGCCGAAGATAATCATCTCATTTTCCCCGTGTTAAGCTGCAAGTAATTTTGGGACATCCATCTTTTGATTGCAGCGAGGCAGGATTCAACCTTTTTGGATCTGTTGGAGCCCGGGGGGAGTCTTTTTGATCAATGGGAATGTAGATTTGGGTGTCGTCCGCATAGCAGTGAAAGCTAATGCCAAAAGCTGCGAATAATATCGCCAAGAGGGCATGTAGAATTACAAAGAGCAGTGGACCAAGGACGCCGACCCCTGGGGAACACCAAAGCTTAAGTTGCAATGCTTCGATTTTGATCCTTTGCAGACAACAAATGTGTTCTGTCTGAGAGGTAGGATCTAAACCAGTGAAGAGCAGTGCCTTTGATGCCGACGTAGTGTTCGAGACGCTCAAGGAGGATACGATGGTCAATTGTGTCAAAAGCGGCGCTGAGGTCAAGCAACACCATCAGGGAGCTTGCATTGCTGTCCATGCTAAGGAGGAGATCGTTTACCACTCTGGTCACAGCGGTTTCAGTAGAGTATAGCTCCTGAAACCAGACTGAAATGGTTCAAATAGTTGTTTGCCGTCAGATGATTGATGATTTGCTAGCTACAATTTTTCAATACTTTAGAGAGGAAAGGAAGGTTAGAGATGGGCCCATAGCTGCTGAGAGCTTCGGGGTCGAGGCCAGGCTTCTTGAGTAGAGGTTTTACCACAGCACACTTAAAGCTAGAGGGAACTGAACCTGTCGATTCAGGTTCATGATGTTGAGCATAGCCGTTCCAACCGTTTTGTTTAGAACCTTGGTAGGGACAGGGTCGAGCAAACAGGTAGTCTGTTTAGATGCCTGTATTAGCTTGTCAAGCTCATCCAACGAGATTGTGCTAAACTGCTGGAAAGTAGCTTCAGGGAGAATGCGTGGCACCACACCTGACGAATGTTCAGGATGAGTGGCGAGAGACGCATCAATGTCTTTCCTAATTGATTCGATCTTGTGGATCAAAGAACTCCAGGAAGTTGCTCGCTGAGAGGGAGGAGTCCAAGTTGTGAGGTTGTTTTTGCGTCAGCTCTTTTACAGTGTCAAAGAGGAACTTTCGGGTTGTTCTTGTTTAAGTTGATGACACTGGAGAAGTAGGCATTTCTGGAGTTGGTTAGCGCAGTTTTGTAGCTAAGCAGGCTGTCGTGCCATGCAAGGTGGAAGACTTCAAGTTTAGTCGAGCGCCACTTGCGTTCAAGTTTTCTGCAGTCGCGTTTGAGGGTACGCGTGTCTTCGTTGAACCATGGGTGCTGGTCTTTTTGCTTTCCGCTTTTTAACTACAAGAGGAGCAACAAAGTCGATGGCTGCGGATAAAGCGGTGTTAAACTCATTGGTGAGACAATCCACTGAACCCCTGAAGTCAGCAAAAGGAGCAAGTAACAGGGGTAACTTATCTGCCATGGCTGTGGAGGTGTCAGGGGTGATACGACGGCAGCTATAGGTAGCCTGGCGGTCCCTTGGGCAAGATACAACCACCTGGAAAGTGAGCAGACAGTGATCGGAGAGAGCTGAAGTATAAGGAGAGACACTTAAATCTGTAACTTCAACTCCACGAGTCAGGACAAGGTCCAATGTGTTTCCACCGGTGTGGGTAGGTAGCTGAACATGCTGTGTGAATCCAAATGTGTCTATAATGGACAGAAAAGCTTTCGCAAGAGAGTCACATGGGTTATTCACATGGATGTTGAAATCCCCCATAAGCAGAACATTGTCAGAGTAGGTTGCAAGATCAGCCACAAACTCAGAGAACTCATCCACAAAGATGAATAAGGGCCCGGAGGGCGGTAGACTACAGCCAAGAAAAATGGAGTCTGCAATGCCGTGATCTCTCTGCCTAATGCGAGCTGAGGAGCTAAAAGCAAGAACTTCAAAAGATGAGAACGTGTAACTGCTCTTTGGTCTTAGGACCAGCTTCGAGCTAGAGATCTGCGCCACTCACTTCCTAGATTCACGTGATAGTTGTGAGTTCACATAATTTGGTGGAGTAGCTTCATTTAGGGGCAGATACACTTCTGGTTTTAACCAGGTCTCACACAGGCCCAGGAAATCTAACCTATGCTCAACAATTAGATCCTGGACCAAGAGCGCTTTAGTTGAAAGCGATCTGATATTCATAAACCTATTTTGGCCTCCTCCTGTTTATTGTTAGAATCAGAGGGAGTTTGGTTACTGCTCAGCTCTGAGGAGGAGGAGATTGGGGAAATAACAATGACATTTTCACTGAGTGGCAGTTGCCTTCGCCTGCGGGCTTTACGCCTCTGGACAGTGCGGGGCAGCGACACAAACACTAATGGCAGTAGGTAAACTATAAACCTCCAGTTGACAGACGCTGCTGTGGCCTGAGCTAGGAGGCGCCTCAGTGTCTGCATTACAAGCTACATCACCCACCCCAACTAGCTTAGTTAACCCACTCAGTGTTCTAGACTCTGCAACGCTGACTATTGTGTTGCTAGCAGGCTCGCTAATCACCTGCATCCCAGCGTGCTGTAGGTGGATCTGTCACGCCTGACTAAGGCAACTATCTATGTTTGCCGACAAAATTGAGGCGCCTAACCCAGTGGGGTGCAGGCCGTCTCTCATCAGCACGCCAGGGCGGTCCCACATGGAGGGCCAGTTATCCACAAAACCTAGGCCCTGCTCTAAACTATAGCGAGCCAGCCAACGGTTTAGGGACATTAATCTACTATACTGCTCATCATTACCCCTAACAGGTAGAGGGCCAGAGATAATTAATCGATGCCGACACATCTTTCTTGCGAAGTCACACAGCCTAACTATGTTGCTTTTGTGACTTCAGATTGTCTCATCCTAACATCGTTTGTGCCGACATGAATTACAATGTTGTTAAAACTAGTGTTCGGTGGTGGGTGCGTCTAGTCTAACTCCGTAACTGTCCTTACCGCATGCCAGCAACCTAAGATTAGCTTCTATGTCGGGAGCCCTGGCCCCAGGTAAGCAAATCACGTTGGCTGGCGCGTGTAATCTAACTTTGCGCGTAATAGAGTCGCCTATGACTAGCGATTTTCCCCCCGAAAGAGACTTGCGAGGAGGGTTGCCTGCCTTCGCGAGTGGGGCTGCCGACAGGGAGCCCTGAGCTAAGCTAACGCTAACACTAGCACTACGAGGCCGCCTGGCGGGCCCCCTCTCTACTCTCTCAGGTGTATCTGCCTTTTCTATGGGCGCTGACTTTTCCTCCTCTAGCTGACAGATACGTTTCTCTAAGAGAGCTATCTTCTCTACGAGGGAAAGCACAGGACAGAGCAACAGTCCATGCTTACCGTGGATTATTGCAGAGAAGGCCAGCGTCCAACCGTGGAATGATACAGTGGCAGTATAATACAAGTCGCGATATAAACACAGCAACGATCAATTTGTCAATACAGAACGCTTAAGTAACTAAACAGTAGAAGTGCTAGGATAAAGTAATAGATAAATATAGGTAATAAATAAAGATCAAATTTTGCGGATGCACCCGCGTAGCCTAACCAAACAAACCAATCCGGAAGCAGCGTCACCAGCGGAAGCAGCGTCACCGGCGTCACAGCAGCATCTGAAACAGAGACTCAGAGGAAGCGGAGAGGAGAGCACGCCCCCATCTCCATCGACGGTGCTGCAGTAGAGAGGGTCAGCAGCTTCAAGTTCCTCGGCGTGCACATCTCCGAGGACCTCACATGGACCACGCACACCACACACGTGGTGAAAAAGGCCCAACAACGCCTGTATTTCCTCAGGCGACTGAGGAAATTCAACATGTGCCCCCGCATCCTCAGAACATTCTACTCCTGTACCATCGAGAGTGTTCTTACAGGATGCATCACCGTCTGGTACGGGAACTGCACCGCACTGGAGCGTAATACACTACAGAGGGTGGTGCGGACGGCCCAGTACATCGTTGGAGGTGAGCTTCCCTCCCTCCTGGATATATACACCAGGCGGTGCGTGGCCAAGGCCAAACGGATTATTAAAGACAATAACCACCCCAGCCACGAACTGTACACACTTCTACCATCAGGCAGGCGATACCGCAGTATCAAGTGCCACACGAGCAGACTCAGAGACAGCTTCCACAGTCAGGCCATCAGGCTGCTGAACAAGTTCGGCATCAATGTCTAAATGCTAGTGTTAAGTGTTACTGCTAGTGCTAGTCCTGGTGATAAGTTGTTACTGCTGGAGCTAGTGCTGGTAGCAGTGCTAAGTGTTGGTGCTAGTGCTGGTGTTACTGCTAGTGCTGGTCCTGGTGCTAGTGTTACTGCTAGTGCTGGTGCTAGTACTTGTGTTAGTGCTAGTCCTGGTGCCAACTGCTGGTGCTAGTGTTGTGTTGACTGTCTGGGAAGGTATTCTGTGACATTCTGTGAATGTCAGCATATAACAATGTATATTTTAGTACATTGATTTATATGTGTATTGCTCACCTGGATATTTTTGCTGTATATTCCATTTCATTTTATATTTCATTTACTTATTTTACATAGAAATTCTATTTATAGTTCTATTTCTATTTTGCACAGTTCTATTTCTATTTTGTAGTTATATTCTATTTTGGATTCCTTTATAATTACTGTCGGCTGTCGGGCGTTTTTCACTCACTGCTTATACTCACGTGTAAATTGTGAAGTGACAATAAAATACTTGAAACTTGAAACTTGAAACTGTACTGTTCTTGTGGTTACATTTTCATTTGCATTGAATTCACTGCAAATTGCAGCCCAAGCACTCTTCTTCTTTTGCTCAGTAGCAGTAGTATGGTTCTTACTTTCAATAACTGGATTGTTTGCCACAATTTGTTTTAGTACAGTTTTTTCATTTTTTTTCATTTTTGCTTCTGCCATTGTTTGGTCTCAAAATTCACTCCAGTAATGGTGTTTTCAATTCCATTCCAGGTTTTGTTGAGCACCATTAGACCAACAGCCTTTGCTCCTACTTAACCTAATGAGGCTTGACCCAGGTGTTCTCATTTAAGCTTACTCCAGGACTCCATAGTCTACGACTAACTCAGCCAGATTTAAGCCACGTTCATGCAAGCCACTTAAATGTCCTAGTTTAACTAGTCCAAATTAGGCCTACTCCTGGCTTAATCTAAGCCTTGTCTGCGAAACCGCCCCAGAGTGTTTTCTTCTCTCACTTAAGGGGCACATGACAAAATCAGGTTTCGGTAAATCTGTTTTCTCTCCACAGGAGAAATTCAGATTGAACAAAATAGTGCAGAAGGTGAAAACTCAATTAAGCAATAATGTTGAATAATGTGTCTGTAGTGTTTTTATTATTTTTGTTTTGGTACCAGATTTATTTCAATTTGCTTATGTGCACTTTACATTTTGGTACTTTAAACCTGAATGGTGCCAGGAATGGAGAGCTTCTGTTTTTAGTTTGATTAGTTTGAAAAAATTAAATGTTACTTTTGTTCAAGAAACTCATAGCACTGAGGATAATGCTGCTGATTGGAGAAGAGAGTGGGCTGGGGAGGTTTTTATCAGTCACAAAAGTAATTTGAGTTGTGGGGTTGGGATTTTATTCTCCCAGTCTTTCAATCCCAGTAACATTGTTGTTGAGGAAATTGTGGCTGGAAGATTGTTGAAAATAAGGGCTGAATTTGAAAAAGTTAAAATGTTTTTTATAAATATTTATGCTCCAACTGTAGGTCCGGAGAGGGTTGTTTTTTTATGTGTTGAGTGATTTATTACGCAGTTTCAGCCTGGTGATGTTCTTGTCTGTTCGGCTGACTGGAATTGTACAGAAAACCCAAACTTGGACAGGAACCATCCAGAGCCGCATTTGGCTTCTAAGAATGCGTTATTAAAGTTAACTGAGGCTCATGAGTTGAGTGACGTGTGAAGGGTTTTTAATAAACGCCACCATCAGAACACCTGGATGCATTCTAAGGACAATCGTCTGTCTTTGGCCAGGCTCGATCGAATTTATGGTTTTAAGCATCAGTTGAATGTTTTTAAAGGTTCAGTTATTAGTCCAGTTGGTTTTTCTGATCATTCTTTAGTCCAATGTTCTGTTTTGATAAAGAATGTGAATTCTGGCAGTGCTTATTGGCATTTCAATACATCACTTTTATTGGATGTTGATGGATGCTCCTACTCACTTTTTCTTTGGGCTGGAGAGGAAAAATGGCCAGCGAAAGCAGATGTTGGCGTTGCGCTCTGCTAGTGGCCAGCCGCTGCAGGAGTCTGCAGAAATACGCATGTTTGCAGCAGGCTTCTATGGTGACT
>PIJE02001945.1:62103-74603 GCA_002895965.2 Coryphaenoides rupestris | reverse complement strand
TAAAGACTTTATTTGTCACTGCCAATAGTAACACAGAGCCTGAGTCAAATCTGCAGAGAAGACTCCCCACTCTTCTCAGGCTCTCTCCTTTATACCCAATGTTACGCAATCATGCTTATACACAGTGTTGGGAAAGTTCACTTTCTACATGAACTAGTTCAAAGTTCAGTTTTAAAATGAACTAGTTCAGTTCATAGTTCATAATTCAAAATTTTGAACTAAGTTCACAGTTCCAAAAATGAACTAGTTCATACTTCATTTTTTCAACATGTTGCTGCGAGCTATTATTTTTCAAAATTATTGCCACAGCCCATATAGAACCACAGACAGCAATTATTTTTTATCAGTTTTAACACTGAAACTATGCGTCAGATTTCATCTTCATATCCAATTTTGAATCCTTATCCAACCAGGGTTTACATTAGCATTGAGGGGACAGCATTCCCCCATTGTTGCTTTAACGCTTTGTTTTGATGACGCATGCGGCAGTGCGACACTGGTGGCTGGTGTTGCCAGATTGGGTGTTTTTTCCGCTACATATTAAGGCCTGTTTACGGTGTGTTTTAGCCGGGTTTTCTCTATAGAAATCTGGCACCCTATTGAACGAAGTTAAACTGAGAGAGCGTCACAGACACCAGAATGAACGCGTTCACAGTAACGTTCATCAGGCAGTAATACAGTACGTTCAGTTCACGTTCTCCCAAAATATGAACGAGTTCATGAACTATCGTTCAATGAACGCGTTCAGGCACAACACTGCTTATACATTCCAACCCTATGTGGATACCGTGATAGAGTACCATACGTAGACTCTCTCTCCTGTACCCGGCACAAGATAGAACTGTTTAGTTTGGCTCATGTCTGTCTTTGGACATTCAGTCTGCGCTTCTGCCTTGCATACTTCGTCATCATATGCATGTTAGACGCAAAGAGCGTTCAACGTAAACATATTGGAAGCAAGGATCCTTCAATATAAACATAGGTGGACGTGTGTGTCTCTAGTTGTTCTCTGTATTTCTCCACACTTAATTCACACACACAGCATATTGGCAAGATATTCTTAATAATGTACTGGAAAATATCTCCCATAACACCAGGAGGCCTTTCGGGCCTGGTTGGCCCAGGGGTCTCCTGAAACAGCAGATGGGTACCGGGAGGCCATAAGGGCCGCGGCTTCAGCAGTTGCTGAAGCAAAAACCCGGGTGTGGGAGGAGTTCAGGGAGGCCATGGAGAAGGACAATCGGTTGGCCTCAAGGAAGTTCTGGCAAACCGTCCGGTGACTCAGGAAGGGAAAGCAGGGCTTGGCTCAGGCTGTGCTCAGTCGGGGAGGAGAACTGTACAAACAAAGTGAGAGCTGCGTCCGTATTCTCGGCACAAAGTCCAGCACATTCTCAGTGGGTTTTGGACTCCGCCAAGTTTGTCCCTTGCCACTGATTCTGTTTGTGATTTTCATGGCCAGAATCTCAAGGTGCAGCCGAGGTGAGGAGAGTGTCCGGTTTGGGGACCTCAGAATTGCATCTCTGCTCTTTGCAGATGATGTGGTTCTGTTGGCTACATCAGACCGTGACCTCCAGCATGCACTGGGGCAGTTTGCAGCCGAGTGTGAAGCGGTCGGGATGAGAGTCAGCACCTCCAAGTCTGAGGCCATGGTTCTCTGCCGGAAAACGGTGGAGTGTTCCCTCCGGGTTGGGAGTGAGTTGTTGCCTCAAGCGAAGGAGTTCAAGTATCTCAAGATCTTGTTCACGAGTGAGGGCAAAATGGAGCGGGAGATGGACAGACGGATTGGTGCGGTGTCTGCAGTAATGCGGGCGCTGTACCGGTCCGTTGTGGTTTACAGGTCCATCTACGTTCCAACCCTCACCTATGGTCACAAGCTTTGGGTAGTGACCGAAAGAATGATACAAGCGGCCAAAATGAGTTTCCTCCGCAGGGTGCCTTAGAGATAGGGTGAGGAGCTCAGACATCCGGAGGGAGCTGGGAGTAGAGCTGCTGCTCCTTCGCGTCGAAAGGAGTCAGCTGATGTGGCATCTGATTAGGATGCCCCCCGGCCGCCTCCCCTTAGAGGTTTTCCGGGCACGTCCAACTGGAGGAGACCCCGGGGCAGACCCAGAACCCGCTGAGGAATTATACAGTATATCTCATTTGGCCTGGGAACACCTCAGGATCCCCCAGGAGGAACTAGAGAGTGTGGCTGGGGAGAAGGAAGACTGGGGGGCCCTGCTTAGCCGACTGCCACCGTGACCCGGCCCCGGATAAGCGGAAGAGAATAGATGGATGGAAATAGTGTTGGCTGTGGCCAAGAAAAGTTAGTTGATATTTAACTTTTTTTGCTCCAGGTTATGATCAAGTGATCTGACATAATAGGCTACTTCTACAGTCCAATAGTGTGTGTGTGTGTGTGTCTTTGTGTTTGTGTGTGTGTGTGTGTGTGTGATTCGCAGACTTCCTGTCTATTCCTGCCTGACGCTGATCAATGATGTAATCCTTAACCGGTCATAGTAACGACCGCTTTCATTACCTGACCACATCTCCAATTACACTGTACGGAGCTCTCATTAGAGTGGTGGGAGAGACGCTCAATACACACACACACACACACACACACACACACACACACACACGCATGCACACATATACACAAACACACAACCGCATACACACACGCACACAACACACACACACACATGCACACACACATTCGCACACACACACAAATTCAGACACACACACACACACACGTCCACACACATTCACAGGCACACATTCATTTGTTGACCTTTTTTCAACGCCAGAGCAGATCTTGTGCAGCGTGATTATGATTTTTTCTCAGACCTTCCGGTTGAGCAATAGTCACAGTGCATTAGTTTTGCGGTGGAAGAGAAAGGCCAACCCCGGGTAAGATGCACACAGTAGGGCAGGGGGGCTCAGTGACCTTTCAGTGACACACAAGGACCGCACAACAACCACTGAAGGGACAAAGTCCAGCCGTTATAGTAGTGATGTTGTTACAGTATAGTAGTGATGCTGCGATGTAGATGTGTAGTGTGTCCACGTGACAGATGAACAACACAAGAGAGACGGTGTCTTTGTGTGTGTGTGTGTGTGTGTGTGTGTGTGTGTGTTTGTGTATGTGGGGTGGGGGTGGGTGGGGTGGGTGGTGTGTGGTGGGGGAAGGAGAGAGAGATCTTTGTCGAAGGGAGGCGAGGAGGGTGAGAGAGATAATGTCTTTGTGTGTGTGTGTGTGTGTGTGTGTGTGTGTGTGTGTGTGTGTGTGTGTGTGTGTGTGTCTGTGCGTGTGTGTGTGTGTGTGTGTGTGTGTTGTCAAGTCGGGTTGATTCACCGGTGTCCAAAAAACCATGTGATGTTGGAAGAATGAAGGGTGAAGTGGGATTATTATAATCTATGTGTATAATCATGATGTTGTTTATCATAGTCAAGTAAGTGATGTGTTATGGTTTGATTGTTAGCGATCATATCTATGTCATGATGTGTTATGATTCATTTAGTAATAGTGAGTTTATCATATCTATGTCATGATGTGTTATGATTCATTTAGTAATCGTGAGTTTATCATATCCAAGTAATAATATGTTATGATATTTTATGGGTGGTTATAATCGACCATATCTATGCAATAATGTTATGATTCATTGATTGAGAAACATTATATGTATAACCATGTGTATCACCATTGGGTGTATATTGCCAAGTGTATCGTATGTCTAGATAAGCACTAAGTTTAGTAGGGGTGTTGGCACCAAGTCTTAAAGATCGGTTAGAGCATGCGCTAAGATAAGGCGGCCAGGTGGCTCTTCTCAAGGCCAGGGGCCCAGTGTGGCGCAGTTACTATTGAACTAGTCTCAAAGGTTGTAGTTCTCCCCTGTAACCACCAGGTGGAGGATCTACGTTTAGGGGTTGTGGCGCAGTTACTATTGAACGTAGCCTCAAAGGTTGTAGTTCTCCTCTGTAACCACCAGGTGGAGGCTCTACGTTTAGGGGTTGTGGCACAGTTACTATTGAACGTTGAGGTCATCGGAGAGTATAAAAGGGCCAACAAGTGAATGTGAAAAGAGAGTCATCGGAGCTCCTGAGGGGCGGACAGAACGACGCCATCAGGATGAGGAAAAAGAAGCGCAATAAATCTCCGGACATTTTTTTATTTTTTATTTCCCAGACTCGGATTACTCTTGTTTAGTTTCTGGGTTTTTTTTCGACGGTCCATCGAGGGGAGGATGTCTTCCGCAGTCCAACAAGACTGTGAAGTTTACCAGCGTTTGTTTTAACATATTCTCGGATTGGACCCAAGGAATTCTACAATGCGCACGACGGGAGGGGTTGGAGCCCCGAGTAGGCAGCAGCAGGCGCGCTCACCAACTAGCGAGATCCGGATAAGTTCATCAATATCGGACAGCGGGCTTCTTTAATTATATTTACTGTTATCATAACCATTTTTGCCAACTTTTTGCTGAGCATTTTGCTGAACCCCTGCTAAATTCCTGCAATAAAAACTATCAATTATTTGATGAATAGATTCCTGTGGACATTCGATCATTGCCGAAGGAGAAGAAGATTCAAGAGTGTTAAGAGGTTGACACCTGGTTCTGAGAGGTTACTTTAGGAGAATAGGGCTAGTTATCCAAGCCTTAAAATATATCCTAGCAAGTCACCAAGCGCACGGATCCCAGGAGAGAGCTGCCATAACGGACACGATTGGGGCTGTGGTTCGAAGCCAGGGTTATGCCTTGGGTCGTGGCACCAATTGAAGCGGGGTAGACGTTCGGACATAAGGCAGTTAGGGGCTAGGCTAGTCTTGGCTAGGCTTGTGTGTGTGTGTGTGTGTGTGTGTGTGTGTGTGTGTGTGTGTGTGTGTGTGTGTGTGTGTGTGTGTGTGTGTGTGTGTGTGTGTGTGTGTGTGTGTGTGTGTGTGTGTGTGTGTGTGTGTGTGTGAGTGAGCAGAAACATGTTTGTGCTCGCCTCCTTTGCTACCAGTGAGTCTCTCTCTCTCCCTCTCCGCTGTGAGAAACTCTCAGTCTTGAGCGTGATCTGACCTGTTGGGAGGACTAGATCAGCATTCTTCTGTCTCTGGGTCGGTCTCTTCCTCCTCCTCCTCCTCCTCTCTGCATCCATCTGTCACCATCTCTCTCTCTTCCTCCTCCTCCTCTCTCTGCATCCATCTCTCACCACCTCTGTCTCTTACTATCTTTCTCTCACATTCTCTCTCTTGCTCCCCCTTCCCCTCTCTCTCTCTCTCTCTCTCTCTCTCTCTCGTCTCTTGTCCTCCCTCTCCTCTTAGCGCGCCGCTCTACAGTGTGGCTGTCAGCCTGACGTCCGTCTGCTAATGCTTTCAGCACACTTCAATTAGCTCTGCGTTGCGCCGTGGAGCAGTCAGGTCTGCAGAAGACCTGGCTGGGGCTGTTTGAAAAGACAGGATCGACAGGGACAGGGACAAACTGTTTTGCACACTCCTGTACTTCTGATGGGTCATCCGTTGCATATGTATTTTTGAAAATGAAAGGATATTAAAATGAGCAATGTCTTGTCCAGTTAATGGCCCTGCATTGACCTGGTTCTTTTATTTGTTTCATGTTGATTACTGAATTGAATTGTACAGAAGCAAGCGTAAGAGTCCAATTGTAATTAGAATTATCTACCGATAGAGGGCGCTCCCTTGAAGGAGCTGCAGCCTGTAACCAACCAATCTCATTCAGGAGGGAACAGGCAATCATAGGAAGTTTGTAGTCTTTTTGGATGAAGTGAACGCCGTTTATGGGGATTTACAGATGCACCACAGATCTGATGGATGAGCTGCGCGTTGAGCTCCCAGTATTCTTGGAGGACAGCATTCGATGTGATACAAGTGCTGACTGCAGTAAACTCAGGGTAGAGATGTTCTCTGCGGCATGGCCTTCCTTCAGGATATTACTTCACATCTTAATCACCTGAATGTGCAGTTGCAGGGAAGAGGCCAAACTGTGTCCGATTTCAACGGAAACTAGTCTTGTTCAAAGAAGGATTTTCATCCGACCATCCGAAATTCGCACACTTTCCCGCCTGTGAAGAGATGCGCAAAGATGTCCCCGAGTGCGAAATTTTTCTTCTTAACTACAGAGCCGACATTTGGTATAATAAATTATAAATAATGATAATGACATAGAAATGCGTACACAAATGTATATTTGTTTATTTCTATTATTTATTTATTTGCCCGGGGGCATCCTAATCAGATGCCCGAACCACCTCAGCTGACTCCTTTTCGATGCGGAGGAGCAGCGGTCTACTCCGAGCTTCCCTCCGGATGTCTGAGCTCCTCACCCTATCTCTAAGGCTGAGCCCAGCCACCCTGCGGAGGAAACTCATTTCGGCCGCTTGTAATATTATAGGTACTATATACTACTACAGGTTTAATAGACAACCCTTTCCATAACAGGAGAGGGATGGAAACAGGCTGTTCACAGAACCCCTGTAAATGATTCCCATCTCTTGTCCTTCGCCTCACCACGGCTTCTCGCGTGTGGTGCCGCGGGGTTATGGCATTCGACGGAGTAGTCTCACAATTCAATTTTCACAATAGGCGCTTCGTGCTGTTTCTAAGCGGTTTAAACAAGTAAAAGGTGATGGGTCTTCACAACTTTCAATGGAAACGTTTATCCGACCTTACCAATGCTTGTGTGGGCATGAGTACATCATAAGACAGTGGGGCAACATCGGTTTAGGCATCAAACACCAAGCGTTTAGTCGCGAGAGGCATGGATGTCCAAACTGCACTTATCTCGCGCTCAACGCATTTTGCAGCCACGCACACAATAACCTCATAAGACGCTATTGCCCAATGATCCCTCTGTATGTATCTTGTGCTGGTGCACCTCTACTTGCTTCCCTACCGTTTTGGAGTTGGGGGGTTATTGCATTCGAGAAGTAGTTCACAATTCATTTTCACAATAGGCGCTTGTGTGTTTTCTAAGCGGTTAAACAGTAAAAGGTGATGGGTCTTCACAACTTTCATGGAAACGTATTTATCCGACCTTACCAATGCTTTGGTGGGCTGGTACATATAAGACAGTGCGGCAACTCCGTTTAGGCTAAACACCAGCGTCTTAGTCGCGAGAGCATGGATGTCAAACTGCACTTATCTCGCGCTCAACGCATCGTTGCAGCACCACACAATAACCTCATAAGCGCTATTTNGATACTCTGTCGCTATTTTGAATGACAAAAGATTCATGAACTGGTGATTCTATAGGCAATTGGTGCGCCCTGTGATACCAACTCTGCCAGCTACAGGATACAACTGCATGTCCTGAGGAAGGCCTGGGTCTCACCGTGTGCAGTGTGGTGTGTGTGTGTCTGTGTCTGTGTGTGTGTGTGTGTGTGTGTGTGTGTGTGTGTGTGTGTGTGTGTGTGTGTGTGTGTGTGTGTGTGTGTGTGTGTGTGTGTGTGTGTGTGTGTGTGTGTGTGATGTTGCGCTGTTTAATTATAAATTAGGCTCACCCATTGGCTTCATAAGGAACATGTTAATATTGTTTTTAGTCGGTGTCGGGTCCTGCCGCTCCATCCGTCCCCAGCCTCCTACTGTGGGGACAGTAACCAGGTGTTAAAAGACTGGTACCGCCTTCACTAAAAACAGCCAAACATCGCTCTTCCAAGTCCCAGGGGCGTCACGTTCTTGGGTCCTCAGTGGTGTGTGATTAGTTGAAGGCTCCGCGGCTATTGTCAGGACAGTGCCTGATGTCGCTCGCGTGTTCGGTGTTCAGTCTTTCTCGTAAGGAGGATCTAGTCTAGGATTACCTTTTTTTCACCTGTTTAGGAGTTCATCGCTGTGACTGTTCGGTTGGTGGCGGGGGAGCGTATTATTTTATTTTGAGCCTTTTTCCATTGTTTGTTTTGTTTTTGGTCCCTGCGCTGCTTTGTATGGTGATTGCGGCTACGTGGTTACGGTGTTTCTTTGAATCTTGGGTGGGTTGGGTAATTTGTTGAGTTTACCATGCTTTTTGGTTTTGGTGCCGGTTGGGTTTTTTTGTGTGGGTGGGCGTGTTGGCGGGTTTGTTTTTTTTTGGTTGTTGTTTTTTGTTTTTTTCCTTTTTTTGCTGTGGGAGTTGGATGGTGCTTGATGACGTACTTATGTTGTGATACTGTGTGGGGCTACTGTTGAGTCGAGTGTTGTTGGCGTGTGCTCGGAGATGTTTGGTTGGGTATTGGTCAGTGCTGGTACAGAGAGTGGAGCGAGGGCTGTCCGAGCGTACTTTAGTTGTCAGGCTACTGGGCGGAATGTATGAAACTTGCGTGTTCCTGCATGTTGACGCGTTTCTCGGTGAATAGGAATGCTCGAGTAAGACTTAGTGCTTTAGCTATCTTTTATTCCTTCAAAAGCGGTTGATTCCCACTAGGTGTATGCTTTCTTCGCTTTTGGGCTCTGGATGGTGTTTCCGTGCTGGTTTTTGTTTTTTCCTTTTTGTTTTGGCGTTTATCTTGCTGCCTCTCCTTCAACAAATGTACTCTTTGTAAGTCGCTTTGGATAAAAGCGTCTGCCAAATGCCCTAAATGTAAATGTAAATGTAAATGTTAATAAATATGATCAGGCTCATTATACTCATCCTACAGCTGCGGCAATCAATAAATATGATCAGGATCATTATACTCATCCTACAGCTGCGGTAATCTCAGGCATGTTGCCGCTCCGCCCCCTTGTTTCACCTGCTGCTGCTAAACCACGCCCCCTCGCATACAACAATTCTTATATTATTATTATTCATATTATTTATACATTTTATACAACTTTCAACGTAGCAAAGTGACGTCATGGACAATATTGCTGCATTTGTTTCAAACCCATTGATGCCCATTGATAGAGAACAGGTAGCAGATCAATTCCATCACGTGTTTGCTTTGCCAAGTGGAGTTGACATGGAGATGGGTCACTTGCAAAATGACAGCTGAAAGCCAGATCAAGGGACAGTGAGCACGTTTACATGCACATAATAAACCGATCATTATCTGATTTCTGGAGTTACCAGATTATTCAAGTGGTCATGTATACAGCATAGTCCGATAACCTTTATCGGATAAAGGCCTTTATCGGTTTATGACAAATCCGATTAACACATCTTGGTTTTTGACCAATAATCCGTTTTCTTCGGCGCATGTATACGTTAATCAGGTTTCTTTACGTTCTTTTACATCTGAGCATGTGTAAAGATGTACCAACCGCCGTAAAACAAGAAGAAGAAGAAGAAACTGATGTAGATTGGACGCGTGCGGATGCAGTCACGCCAACTTAGTGACTTCGTCTCTATATTTAGCGAGTATTCAGACCCTCTAGCGACTCTTTTTTAAAAAAGCGACTAGCGACAAATCTAGCGACTTTTTCTGGTGTCATTGGAGACTTTTGGCGACTTTGACGTGAAAGCTCGTATCGTTCTTCCTCTTGTCAACGAGCAGCGGGCGGGTGCTGCCCTCCCCCCTCCCCCCTCCCCCGTCCTAAAGCACTCACAGGCGGCCCAATCGTGTCCTCGCGCAGCAGTCCATCCCAGCTGCAGTCAGAGCACGAGACGTTCACCCCTCCGCGTCCAGACTGTAAATGAATCGCGCGAAGCCGCCGCTGGCTGATCAGGGCGGGATGTAAATGTAATATAAAAAATTAAATACATTTGAAAAACAACTAACAAAAAAAACTAAGTAACTCCGCCAGAGTGTCTCTTTTGGGTCAGTTTTGCCGGTCCCAAGCCCAACGTCATGAAAGAAATCCAACTAATGGACTGAATCATGTAAACCTGGGTTTTCAGTTATCTGATTACTGAAGTGCATGTAAACGTGTCAAATCTGATTAATACCATTACCTCATTATTCCCAGTTATCGGATTATTGTGTGCATGTAAACGTACTCAGTGACTCATGGGGATTACCAATGGCACTTCATATCATAATTTTTCTTTGTTGCTCTTGTGAATTTTTTTTTTTACTCAAATGATTTGTTCTTGGTTGCATCAAATTCAAATTTGCCTAAATAAAAGGCCTCAAGTTGGAAATACAGACTGGGCTGCCCTTTTCTCTTCAGCCTTTCACCAAGGCCGAGGTCAGGGATCTTGGGCTTAAAAAGGTTGATGACCACTGGGTTACAGTATCTTATAGTGGAAGTGCACGGTCACAATGTGGCCCTCTGGTAGTGATGATCACATTTTTGTGGCCGTCTCTATCATCAAAGTTGCCCATCCCTGCCGTAGCCAGAGCTCAGGGTAGTGGATGTCATACAATCCCAGCATGCACCTCTCTGGCTTCACAACAAGGCTGTTGAACAGGGAAACCCGGGTTCAGGGTGTTTAAAGTAAACTTCCACAATTCCGATCACAACGGGGGAGCGCATTTCCGAACGTAAGGAATAGTGATAGAAGGTAAAGAAAATCTATTGGGATCCATAACACACACACACACACACACACACACACACAGACACACACACACACACACACACACACACACACACACAAAAGCATACACACATACACACACACACACACACACATTTATTCTCTCTTCTTGCCGTTTCGATGATGTCGCTCCAAAACTTCCGAAAGCAAAGTAAAGTTATGAATATAATTGGTAAATATAAACGTTGGGACGTCGTGTCAGGGGAGAGCCTGGGAGAGCAGGAGCAGTGTTGATACACCAAGGAGGGGGGATGGGGGAGGTGGGGATATTCTTCCTGCAGGCCTCAGAGAGAGAGAGAGGGAGCGAGAGAGAGAGAAAGAGAGAGAGAGAGAGAGACAGAGGAAGAGAGAGAGAGACAGAGGGAGCGAGAGAGAGACAGAGGGAGAGAGAGAGAGACAGAGGGAGCGAGAGAGAGAGAGAGGAGAGAGAGAGAGGAGAGAGAGAGAGAGAGAGAGAGAGAGAGAGAGAGAGAGAGTGCGCTGTGGGAAACTTTCATGTTCTGAATCCTATTTTCATCTCATCAAACAGCCCCAGGAAGCCAAACAGCTAGCGATGTGTGTGACTGTACCTTAACCACTGGCTCGTCTGGGTCTCTCTCTCTCTCTCTCTTTCTCTCACTCTCCATCTCCCTCTCTCCCTCTCTCCTTCTCTCTCTCTCCCTCCCTCTCTCTCTCACTCTCCATCTCCCTCTCTCCCCCTCCCTCTCTCTCTCTCTCACTCTCCATCTCCATCTCTCCCTCTCTCGCCCTCTCTTTCTCTCTCTTTCTCGCTGTCTCTCTCCCTGTCTCTCTAAAGCTCCCTCTCCTCCCTCCATTTCCATCTCCCTCGCTGTCACTCTCTCTCTCGCTTTCAAAAAATTACAATGGCAGCTATTTTAAAATACTTTGTTTTTCTTTTTTCTTTCTTCTCTTCTCTTTCCTCTGTTTCTTACCTTTCCTGCGTTGACAGACAAGCGATCTAGCAGATGGCCGTGTCTCTCAGACACAACAAGACAGGACAAGACAAGACAAGGCTTCCGTACAGCAGGGAGGATGCGTCTCCATGCACCAGCCGCCATGCGTCTGACAGGTGGAATGGAGTAATTAGTAAAGCGTGTTGACATTAAGAAGTAGATTCAGCAGCAGCGTTCTGCAGATGATGGACATCTGACAGGAAACGCCCCGGTGGTTCATACTGAAATCACAGACACAACACAAGACCCCATGTTGAGTTAAAGTGACGCTGATGACAATGTACTTTATTCCAGGAGGTACTTATTATTTTGTAAATGCATATATGAAAAATACATATTTTCAATAAATGTCATATGAATAATGTCTTATGAATACATTAGAAAATATGTACATATATATTTTGAGAGAAAGTAGGGGGATTGTCTGAAAGGGGAAATCAGCTCACAGAAACTGTATTAGTGTTACAGCAGAGTACAGTACGACACTATTAGTACAAGTTTCAAGTTTCAAGTATTTTTACTGTCACTTCACAGTTTACACCTGAGTATAAGCAGTGAGTGAAAATCTTGTGTGCAAAACACCCGACAGCCGACAGTAGTTATAAGGAATACAAAATAGAAATAGAACTAAAATAGGTATAAAAATTCGGTATAAATTAAATTAAAATATAATATTACTGCCCAACATCATGTGCAATACTCTCTATCATCTGCTATATTATTATTATTAATATTATCATGTTATCTATAAATATTATCTGTAATACTACCTCTCATCTCCTCTCATCATCATGTGCAATATTCTTAATGTAATGTCCAATACATAATGTTGAAAGGTAATGTAGGCATTACCTTTCAACATTATGTGCAATATTCTTCACTTCAATTATGCCAAATCGTTTTCGCCGTCTGAATATCTTATCTTGCTTATATATTTTTATATTTTGACATTGTACATTGTATATTTGTAAATCTGTTAGTTTATTTTTATTATTCTGTTGATTTCTCTATTGTTTTATTGTACTGTATTGCTATGCAACCTGGCACAGGAATTTCCTTCGGGATTAATAAAGTTCTATCTTATCTTATCTTATCTTATCCAGACTAAGGAGACCAACTAGTGTGT
>PIJE02001945.1:34500-59437 GCA_002895965.2 Coryphaenoides rupestris | reverse complement strand
AGTATATAGCAGTGAGTGAAAATCTTGTGTGCAAAACGCCCGACAGCCGACAGTAGTTATAAGGAATACAAAATAGAAATAGAACTAAAATAGGTATAAAAATTCTGTATAAAATAAAATAAAATAAAATATACAACAAAATACACAACAAAATATCCAGGGGAGCAATACACATATAAATCAATGTAATAAAATATACATTGTTATATGCTTTCACAGAATGTCACAGAATACCTTCTCAGACAGTCAACACAACACTAGCACCAGCAATTAGCACCAGGACTAGCACTAGCAGTAACACTAGCACTAGCAGTAACACCAGCACTAGCACCAACACTTAACACTACTACCAGCACTAGCACCAGCAGTAACACTAGCACTTAGCACCAGGACTAGCACTAGCAGTAACACTTAGCACTAGCACTTAGCTCTTAACATTGATGCCGAACTTGTTCAGCAGCCTGATGGCCTGACTGTGGAAGCTGTCTCTGAGTCTGCTCGTCACTTGATACTGCGGTATCGCCTGCCTGACGGTAGAAGTGTGTACAGTTCGTGGCTGGGGTGGTTATTGTCTTTAATAATCCGTTTGGCCTTGGCCACGCACCGCCTGGTGTATATATCCAGGAGGGAGGGAAGCTCACCTCCAACGATGTACTGGGCCGTCCGCACCACCCTCTGTAGTGTTTTACGCTCCAGTGCGGTGCAGTTCCCGTACCAGACGGTGATGCATCCTGTAAGAACACTCTCGATGGTACAGGAGTAGAATGTTCTGAGGATGCGGGGGCACATGTTGAATTTCGCCTGAGGAAATACAGGCGTTGTTGGGCCTTTTTCACCATGTGTGTGGTGTGCGTGGTCCATGTGAGGTCCTCGGAGATGTGCACGCCGAGGAACTTGAAGCTGCTGACCCTCTTATCTTGCTTATATATTTTTATATTTTGACATTGTACATTGTATATTTGTAAATCTGTTCGTTTATTTTTATTATTCTGTTGATTTCTCTATTGTTTTATTGTACTGTATTGCTATGCAACCTGGCACAGGAATTTCCTTCGGGATTAATAAAGTTCTATCTTATCTTATCTTATCTTATCTTATCTTATATTATCATCATCATCATCATCTTAATAATTGTTGATTGATCATTCCTAATCATGATCGAGTACCCAGGTAGTGTATGACTGATATGATTATTAGCAGTAGTAGTCATCGAGTCGAGGTAGTCATTAATAATAAGTATTAGATCGAAGCCTCTACCAGACTGGATCCATCATTTTGACTTCCAAGAGCCTCCTTGGACGGCCCTATTAATCCTGCTTAGTTCTCCACCGCAGGCCCGATGACTCACACCTCCACGGGCCACGACGGAGGGAGGGGCTCCATCCTCCATCCGCGAGGGGGGGGGGGGTGGGGGGAGTATGTGAAGCATCAGCTGTGGACGGAGGATGAGGGAGACAGCCGCCGCTGATTCGCTCACAATTCAGAGCTAATGGAATGGAAATTGCTGCGCTCTCCGCCTCGCCGCGTGTTCGCCTTGTCGGGCTCGCCCATCGGGTGGTCTCCCGATACAGACACCTATTTGGGGGTGTGAGGGCGGGGGTGAGGGGGCGGCGGGAGTGGCAGGAGCGACGGGAACGGGCCTTGATCATCCTGCCCTACTTACCAGCAGGGGGGCCGGGGTGGGGGCGGCGGGGGACTCCACACTGTATATCAACGGCTCTGTCCACAGCAATATAATCCATATTTGATCAAAGCGTCAGGCAGCGCCACGCGTTTGATGTCATGGATTGTGGCCCAGCTGCGCTCTGACTCGGACTGTTTGAAATGTAATTCACCCTGCAGGAGGGAAGGGAGTTACCTGGAAAAGTCGGCAAATGGCAAAACGTTGTATACAGATGAGGGTAGATTTGTTAAGGCCAGAACTGTGTATTTACGTCCTGCTTTTGGCGGGGTGGAGGTTGCTTCTTTATATACACATACCGTAAATCCTCTAATATTGGCCGGGGCCTTTATTTACTGAGCCGCAAAGAGCAAGATAAGATATTCAGACGGCGAAAACGATTTGGCATAATTGAAGTGAAGAATATTGCACATAATGTTGAAAGGTAATGCCTACATTACCTTTCAACATTATGTATTGGACATTACATTAAGAATATTGCACATGATGATGAGAGGAGATGAGAGGTAGTATTACAGATAATATTTATAAATAACATGATAATATTAATAATAATAATATAGCAGATGATAGAGAGTATTGCACATGATGTTGGGCAGTAATAATAATATTGCACGTAATACTGAGGAGAAAATATGTTGAATGGTAATATTGCACATGATGATGATGATGATGATTATTATTATTATTATTATTATCATTATTATTAACAAAATTAAATAAAATCAACCTATATTCAATTCTTAAATTCTTAAACATAACAACATAACGAGGGAATGCACTATCCGACTCTGCAGCGAGATGACTAAACTGTTGAACATAACACATTTTATTATCGTTGCCGACAACATCATGTTTACAGATTTTCAATTACTTTACAGTGAAATCGTACAGCCTCCAGAAAGACGCCTCTGCCCGCTGTAAAATGTGGTCCACATTAAAGTTTGGTCCCGTACCAGATCCTGACATGGTGGATGGTTTGGTCACCACCGTGGGACACACACACACACACACACACACACACACACACACACACACACACGCACACACTTAATATTGGTGCACGTGTCTGCAGCCAATTAATTTATGACGAGGCATTCTGTTTTCCGTTGCTATGGATGCTAACCAGTCAACCAATCAGCACAGTCCTCTGGGCGTAATAGCCAATGGGTGATCTCTCGCTGACCGGTGCGTTGAATTATCATTTATTGGCTTGCAGCGAATAAATGATAATAGTTTTGAGGTAAGCAAAGGAACAGCACCAGTGTGATGATGGGTTTCTACCAGAACTGCTCTCTCATCGCTTGTGTGTGAGTGTGTGTGTGTCCATCCGTCTCTCGGCACTCTGTTTGTGGTCGCTCCAGATAACATCTTAGCTCATCTGCTGCGCCGGGTGTATAAAGTGAGTGTGGCCGTGGTGCAGATCTAGTATAGAGATTTATGAATGCAGTCTGTGCTGCGCGAGAGAATGGCCACGAAATTGGACTCATTTATACTGCGGTGTATAAACAAAATCACACTGGGAGCAGCCAGAGGAGGAATTTGTCCAGCGTTAAGTGTCTACGCGTATGTGCACACACACACGCACATGCACACGCACACACACACACACACACACACACACACACACACACACACGCACACACACACTTACATACAAACACACACACATGCTAGAAGTGGTTATTTTGTATCTTTTGCAGCTTTCTTGAGCTAGCCTGTGTGTGTGATGACGCTACCCCCCCCCAGTGATTCATGGCTTTAATCACTTCAGTGTCTCCAGAAGCCTCTTAGCAGCCATGGCAGCCACATGACACATGACTGCCTGCTCCCAGCCACACCACTGCCATCTGTCCCCGCCGCCACCAACCCTAACCCCCATAGCCCACTGCACTAAACGTTGGAGCTATGGCGGTGAGGCGGTGTACTGTATAGCAGCAGCAGCAGCAGCAGCAGTCTATAGGCCTTATTCACCGCCGCTCACGGCCATGTGATGGTGGTGGTGGAGTTGATGGAGATGGTGGTGGTGGGATAGTGATGGTAAGTGTTTGATAGTGACGGTGGTGGAGGTGGTGTAGTGATGATAGTGGTATAGTGGTAGTGGAGGGGATAGTGATGGTAGTGGCATAGTGGTAGCGGAGGGGATAGTGATGGTGGTGGAGATGGTAGTTATGGTGATGGAGGTGGTAGTGATGGTGGTGTAGTGATGGTAGTGGAGGTGGTAGTGATGGTAGTGTAGTGACGGTAGTGGAGGTGGTATAGTGATGGTGGTGGAGGTCGTATAGTGATGGTAAGTGTTTCATAGTGATGGTGGTGGAGGTGGTGTAGTGATGCTCGTGGAGTTGGTATAGTGATGATGGTGGTGATGGTGGTGGTATAGTGACAGTGGAGGTGGTATAGTGGAGGTGGTAGTGATGGTGGTGGTGGTATAGTGATGGTGGTGGGGGTGGTATAGTGATGGTGGTGGGGGTGGTATAGTGATGGTGGTGGAGGTGGTATAGTGATGGTGGTGGGGGTGGTATAGTGATGGTGGTGGAGGTGGTATAGTGATGGTGGTGGAGGTGGTATAGTGATGGTGGTGGAGGTGGTATAGTGATGGTGGTGGAGGTGGTATAGTGATGGTGGTGGAGTGGTTATAGTGATGGTGGTGGAAGGTGTATAGTGATGGTGGTGGAGGTGGCATAGTGATGTAGTGGAGGTGGTATAGGTGATGTGGTGGAGGTGGTATAGTGATGGTGGTGGAGGTGGCATATGTGATGGTAGTGGAGCGGTGGTATATGTGATGGGGTTGAGTGGTATAGTTGGATGGTGTGGAGGTGTTATATGTGATGGTGGTGGAGGTGTATAGTTCGATGTAGTGGAGGTGGTATAGTGAATTTGTGGTGGAGGTGGTATAATGATGTGGTGAGTGTGTGGTATAGTGATGGTGGCTGGGGGTGGGTGGTATAGTGTAATGGTGGTGGGGGTGGTATGTATGGTGTTGGTGGGGTGGTATAGTGATGGTGGTGGGGGGGGTGGTATAGTTGATGGTGGTGTATGGTGCATAGTGGATGGTGGTGGAGGTGGTATAGTGATGGTGGGTGGAGGTTGGATTAGTGATGGTGGTGGGGTGGTAGTAGTGAGGTGGTGGAGGTTGGTATATGTGATGTGAGGGTGGTATAGTGATGTGGTGAGGTGGCATAGTGATGGTAGTGGAGGTGGTATAGTGATGGTGGTGGAGGTGGTATAGTGATGGTGGTGGAGGTGGTATAGTGATGGTGGTGGAGGTGGTATAGTGATGGTGGTGGAGGTGGTATAGTGATGGTGGTGGAGGTGGTATAGTGATGGTGGTGGAGTCGTGGTGGTGGTGTCGGGGATACCTCTACGGCTGCAGCGCCAGCAGCTCCTGTTAACAAGCATTGATTTGCAGGGCAGCCGGTCCGATGCGGTGGTGCGAGTGTGGACAGATCAATCACTTCTCCTCCATCCACCAACCACCACTGACTTCATCGCTTGTGGACACACGGCGGCCGCATTAAGAACAACTGCATTCCCTCAGATGTCTGCTGCAGCAGAGACTCGCGGGGAGATTCGCAGCATTGCATTACAATAGATTACAAGACATTAGGTTGCATTACGGGGCGATCACACCGTGTCACAGAGCAGATGTGATTCCATCCAGAGTGCATTACGACGGCATTCTTCATCATTAGGATAAGTGCATGTGGCTCGGCACGCCAAATTGACTTCTTGAGCAACGGCAAATTAAAACAGAGGCAAAATAAAAGTAGAAGCATTCGTGATTGGTGATTGTCGTGTGATTTTCTTTTCAAAGCCTGCAGCCATGCGGTTGCACTCTCCTCCTCGCTCTATTTATATGAACGTCTGCTCTCGACAATTGGCTCTTTCGTCACTTTTTTCCTTTTTTTTATCGCAAAAACAAAAACATAAAAGGTCCAGTCAGAGAAAGTGCAGTGAGTAATGGAACAGGATGGACGGAGGTTACTGCGGCGGCGTGTCAGATGAAGGGCCCAGGGTTGGGTGCAGCCGGATGCCAGCTCAGGGACGCGGTGACAGCTAAAGAGAGGCAGAGGCTGTGAGTGTTGGGTGGTTAGGAGGAGGGACAGGCAGTTAGCTGGCACTCTCTGGCTCGCGCTGAGGAATGTTTCCCTTTCAAAGGGAGATTTTTAATTCTTCTCGTCGCTCCTCCCCACCGTCCCTCCCCGTCCCCCCACGAAACCACCCAACAATCGTTCTTGTAGATAAATCGACACACACTTTTGTGTGTGAGATTTAAAAGAACAAGTTCCACACAATGATTCATCATTCGTATATATTGGTGGCTTTATGAACGATACATTTGGTGTATTCTTTTTTATATTCACTTTTATTTTATTTTTGTGTGTGGAAGGAAGATAAGATAAGATAAGAGAAGATAGAACTTTATTAATCCCGAAGGAAATTCTTGTGCCAGGTTGCATAGAAATACAGAACAATAAAACAATAGAGAAATCAACAGAATAATAAAAATAAACTAACAGATTTACAAATGTACAGTCAAAATATATAAATATATAGACAAGATAAGGTATTCAGACGGCGAAAACAATTTGGCATAATTGAAGTGTAATACTGTGATAATAATAATGGTTAGGGGAAGTATTGCACATGATAGAAAGAATATTAAGAATATTGCACATAATGTTGAAAGGTAATGTAGGAGAGGTATTGTACATAACATTAAGAATATTACACATGATGATGAGAGGAGATGAGAGGGAGTATTATAGGTCATATTTAGAGATAACATAATATTAGTTAGATGCAAGTGTGTTGTGTTTTGCTGTGCACCTTGCTTGCTGCTCCTTTTAATAGAATATAAGACAACATAACGGTACGAAGAACACACAATTACGCCGGCGCTCCCCTCCTTCTGAAGCAGAGCTCAGACGCTCTGAGACAGTGTGTGTGAGGCCATGCTGTCGCTTCCTAATTTAATTTAGTCTCCATCTGCCAACGCTACCCTCTCCTCCCTGCAGTGCCTCCCCCCGAGTCCCGCGCTCCTCCAACAATCATTACGTTGGGCTAATTCACAATAAGCAGCCGTCATTTCACACACCAAGTTTTGGTAGAAGGTTAAAGAAGCACAAACACAAAGTGCGTAATTAATTAGAGAGTTAGGATTACCCCATCACCCCCCCTGCTATGTTTTTTTCCATTCATTTTTTGTCATTTCTTTCCCATAGCTTTTCTAATTATCATTGACGTTTATATTCAGCGGATGCTTTTGTCCATAGCAACTTAACAGTAAGTGCAAACAATGGAGGACATTTGTCCAAAGAGAGGGAAACAATATTTTGACATAACAGTAAGATTTGAGTAGAACAGGTGCTCATAATTGCTAGGTTAATAGAACAAGACATTCAAGCATTAATAATTGCTCGGTTAACCCCTTGATGCTCATCCTCAAGACTGATCCTGTAACCTGACTTCATTGTCCTGTGTCTCTCCTAAGACAGAGCTGCACTCTAGTAATAGTATAATAAATGTCATAATAATAATAATAATATTAATAATTTAGCCTCACCCAGAGAGAGACAGAGAGAGAGAGAGAGAGAGAGAGAGAGAGAGAGAGAGAGAGGAAGAGAGAGAGAGGCTTAGAGTAATCTTTTAGATAAAGTTATCTGTACACTTTCTGTCCAACAGAACAAACTTTTGCCAGCACTCCACTCTCCAACTCACTCACTCTCACGTTTCCACGGTTCTCTTCCTGCAACAGCTCAACTCTCGCGAGATTTCAGAGAGCGTTCTCCTTGAGCAATACTTGGTTGGACACAACAACAATAGTGTTGTCCAACACTTCTAACAATCTCAACTTGTCAGTGGCAAAAACAAGCACTTTTAGAGGACCTCCATTGACGTGTGCTATTCCCCCATAAGGTTAAATGAAGACATGTTGCATCTGCGTTCTTGCTCAATTCTGGACCAAGTCCAAAAAATGTTGTCGTTCAAAATGGTCCAAAAATAGGGTCCAGGTTGAAAAATCCTGAAGCTATCCTATAATAATCTTGCAAGGTTTTCCTTGGCCTTTTTGAGGGATTCAATATTTGTTATCGTAATTTTTATTTCATTAAATTCACGTTTATTTGTATGGTTTTTCCTTCATATTTGCCCAATATTAGATTCGTAAACTGGTCTTGATCCCACATCTTGCGTATAACTTTTTGATTGACAGCACAAATTTCCCTCTTTCCCTTCTCCGTCACGAATGGTTAATCTCATTGCATTCGCAGCTAATTTACATTCTCTGACTAGAAGAGGAAATGAATTACAATTTCAGAAGTGGGTGGAATTGTCATTCTCTCTTGTTCATTTGTGTGATTTTTTTTTGCCTCCCAAACCCTTGGTTCTCTCTCCTGTTTGAGAGAATGATTCTAATTCTATTTGGCTTCTGGTTTCATTCTTTTTGTTTTAGTGTGTGTGTGTGTGTGTGTGTGTGTGTGTGTGTATGTGCGAGCGTGCGTGTGTGTCTGTGTGTTTGCCCGGCTTGTGAGTTTTTAATTTCAGAACCTAATGTTTGAGTTGGAATCTCATCTTGGCTGAATTTGACAGGAAATTGGATAAGTTATTATATGGTGCCTCGGGTATATAGGTGGTAGTGGTGAGGCGTGGGGGGCTGTCTGATTGGTTACGCATGGCCAGACCTCGTGTGCAGTAGCTGTTGGTCAGAGACACAGAGACGTGTGGACAGATGGACGGACAGAGGGAGAGAAGGAGAGAGACAAAAATGAAAGACAAACCGACGGATAAATTGACAGATGTATGGACAGACAGACATATGAAAAGACAGACAGGCATGATGTAGAGACAGACAGACACACATAGGCCTACTGACGTACCACCAGACAGACAGACAGACAGACAGACAGACAGACAGACAGACTGATGTACAGACAGACAGACAGATATACATACTGATGTACAGACAGACAGGCAGACAGACATAACAATGTACAAACACCTAGACTGACGTGACAGACAGGCAGACAATTAGACAAACTGATGTACGGAAAGACAGGCTGACACACAGACAGACTGATAGAGAGATGGTGTCAAGGAACATTTATCCTAACAATATTATCAAAAATGATATAACGTCATTTACTTTATTACTCATGAATCTAACACACAATGTACACATTCTCCTTGCACTTGGAGGTAGCTCCCTTCCTCTCAGTTCAAAGGTCAAGTTTCAAGTTCAATGTTAGTTTGCAATTGTTTGCAGTCACCACTGTGACCAAGATGTGTATTGTCCATTAACTAGGCTCTCAGACAAGACCACCAGAACCCCTGTTGGGTTTACCTACAGACTACATACAAGATGTGGACGTAGTCACGTTGACGTCATGGTGACGTCCCCCATTGGTTTGTGGACTACCGTTTTGACGCCATCTTGTTTTTTTTGCAACCAGCAGACGGAAGGGACAAGAGGGTGGCGTGTCTTTTAGTACAACTGAACGCTGAACATTTTCAGTCGACCAAAATGTAAATATTTGCTTTCATGAACTGAAAACACACTGTGAAAGGGTCAGCAAGTTCTAAGACGAAGAGAGACTAAAACATTTCTTTCCGCAGGCCATCAGGACTGTGAACTCTGACCTCACTAGGGCCCCCCCACTGCCCTCCCATGCACACACACACACACAACACACACACATGGTAGTACGCAGGTACAAATGCCACCCACATAGTCTTACTACATCACTTGATAATAATTTTTTTTTATTTCCTTGTTGCCTATCTGCTCATACAGTATTTCTCATTCCTAGAAAGAAAAGCTGCTCCTTATGCTGTAAAGACTGTAAATAGTGTGGATATTCTGATTCTTTCCCTTCAATTGTGTTATTTGTGATATTTGTATTGTTATGTTGCACATTCCGCTGAGCATCGCCACTTTTTTCTTAATTTCACTGCATGTGTTTTTGACATTTAAATTTCTTGAATCTTAACTCTTGAAGACGAAAACAGACGACATCAAAAAACAAATTCACAATGATTTAAATGTGCACGGTGCCATAGATACACATTCTACCTTGTTTGCCAGGTCGCTGCCTCGCCCTAAAGCAGGCCCTGCTAATACCGCATCGGCTTCCTTTTTCAGACCTAAAGTTTCCCACCTTGGTTTTACCTTCTGCTTCCTTATATCATTATACATAGTTTAGACCTCTGTGGCTGTTGCTCTTGCCACACACCTTCTGAAGTGGCTTTTTCCTGGTCTCCTCCAACACAAAGATGCAGGTAGACGATAGACCGGTTTATTGTGGAGATGCAGTCGTTTGTGGTCAGACCGGGTGGTTCAATGTGTGACGTGTCAGCACTCCCCCCCAGTGTGTGTGGCGATGGCTGGTTTAACCTGCGGGCACTGAGTGGCCAATCCACCAGAGTTCAGTGTACCCAGCCTCACCCAGCCCCAGACTTTAATCAGCCAGACTTTAATCAGCCTGGTGAGGCTGCTTCAACCAGCCACCGACCACACACACTCCACACACCCTCTCTGGTTTGTGTTTCTTGGCATCCTTTCATGTTTGTGCCTCCATTGTGAATATAAAAGGCCTGAACATTCCTTGCCTCATGGAATATGACGACATATGGTTAATGGTTAATGCTCCCAGTGTGTCTTCCCATGATCATGCTCCATTAAATCAAATATTTTCAAGAGACCTAAACTAAATATTTTTTCACCAGGTGGACAAACAGACTGATGCACAGACAGACAGGAAAATGTACAGACAGACAGACACACACACAGACGAATGTACAGACAGACATACGTACAGACAGACAAGCAGACAGACCGATGTAGATACAGACAGACAGACAGACAGACAGTCGCACCACTACACAGAGAAGAGATAGTTTTCTCTAGGGGAGGGTTTTGGCCTTGGTCCCCCGTCTAAGACTCCAGACTGGGCCACTTGTCACCGCTGCACGCCTGGCCTGCTGTCACACAGTAAGACGTCGGCCCGTCATTCACAGTGTCATGTAAAGAGGCCCCTGGGAGCTGCTGCTTCTGTTCACGTGACACATGCACACACACACACACACCCAGGACCTCTGTCAAAACACTGGGCCCTGAATTGCTGTTTATCTAAAACAGCAAGTGTTTGTGTGCGTGTGTGCGTGTGTGCGTGTTAGAGAGAGAGAGTGTGTGTGTGTGTGTGCTTTTATAAACCTAGGTCAGCAGTGCATGCATCAATGTCCAACCCCCCCGCACTCAATAAAACCCAATAACCAGAAGATACTTTATCAGAAGATAAAGTATGCATGCAAGTCTCTTTATTGTCATGATGCCATCTGGTGGTGTGGTGGTGGTGGTGTGGGATAGCTTCTTCACAGGTCAGACTCAGGTGCTGCAGGTGCTGTAGTGCTGGTTCTACCCAGACCTTACAACACAGGACCCTGTAGTGCTGGTTCTAACCAGACCTTACAACACAGGACCCTGTAGTGCTGGTTCTAACCAGACCTTACAACACAGGACCCCTGGTTCTAACCAGAAACCTAAAGGCCTGAGTGTTGGTTCTAACCAGACCTTACAACACAGGACCCTGTAGTGCTGGTTCTAACCAGACCTTACAACACAGGACCCTGTAGTGCTGGTTCTAACCAGACCTTACAACACAGGACCCTGTAGTGCTGGTTCTAACCAGACCTTACAACACAGGACCCTGTAGTGCTGGTTCTAACCAGACCTTACAACACAGGACCCTGTAGTGCTGGTTCTAACCAGACCTTACAACACAGGACCCTGTAGTGCTGGTTCTAACCAGACTTTCAAATAAAATAAAGTGAAATAAATAAAGTATCATGGCTAGTAACGTTTGGCTAGGAACTCATAATGTTATCTCTTTTCTTTTGGGCATGCATCTCTACCCCCAGCCTTACAAACTGTTGCTTTGTTTACAACACACAGAGCTGACCATTTGCTTGTGTCGCAAACTGCAGTACATTAACTTTTACATTTAGGGCATTTGGCAGAAGCTTTTATCCAGCGGCAAGTACCACGATTGAGACACATATTCCGAATGCGCTGTATCCATGTCCAAATAATGCTCCTAAAACCTGAATATTATCTGAATATCCCACATGTCTTAATCGGAAAATGCTACTTTCGGAATAATGCCAAATTCGGAATATCCAAACAGAATATGGTGTTTACATAACCCTTATCAAATTCAGAATGTTGCGATATTCTGACTAATAGTGGAATATCAATGTGCATGTAAATGTACTTATTGTAGCTCTTGTTAATGTTACCTAATTTAGCTAGCTAAAACCATCTAACTAATTTCTTATCACTCACAAGGTAAGGTTTTCGTTGCAGCCACACACTGGGTTATCATGGAATAATTGTTTAGGCTTGCCCACCTGGCTCTTTGATTGGATATTGAAATGTTATTCCTGATTGGTTAGTCAAATGAAACGTTTAAGGCTGATACATACTCCGCAAGAGGTTCGGGAGTTCTGGCAGCTCGTTCTCGACACATCAGCCGGGCCAAGCTTTGCTCCTCCAAGGACACAGGCAGGTTTGTGGTCAAAAGTCCGGTTTATTGCAAAATATGATGACAATTGCATGACATGGATCAGCTGGTCTTTAGCTAGCATGTTAGCGCTCCCTGCGTGTGTGCTGGTGGCTGACTTAACATGTGGTGCACTGATTACCCAATGCACCACAGGTTTGCAGCCCCACCCCCCCCCAGACTCTAACTGGGCCAGGTGAGGCCAATTAAACCAGCCAGCCACCAAACACACACACTCCCACAACTGTGTAACTGCATATCTGATGTGTAAAGGCTGATTCATACTCCGCGAGAAGTGAGAAATTACGTAATTTTGTCCTCGCAGCCCTAGGTCAGGAGTTCTCGCAGCTTGTTCTCGGCACATCTTTCGGGCCGAACTTTGTTCTCGCGTCGTGTCCGAGAACTATTGTGTGATTGGTCAATTTGAAGTGGGCGTGGTTAATGCGCTTTCCGCCGGCGCGGAAGTTTGCTGCTGTGGGCGGGGCCTTTGAGTTCTGCACTTGAGTTCTCGCGGAGTATGAAATGTCCAGGGCTGTGAGACCTTTGTTCTTGAGAACACGGGTCTCGCTTCTCACGGAGTTATATCAGCCTCAACTGTGAAACTTAAGCAATTATTTGTCCTTTGTTCACAAAATGTCACACACATCTACAAATCTCCTTACGGATTCAAAAATGAAATCTGTGTACATGTTTTATTTTTGTACACATTCAAACATTGTAATTAAGTTGTTCAAATCGTTTTAACATTCCACACATTTGAATGTGTTGAATGTTTTCACACATTCAGATGATATACAGCTACAATTACATTCCACAGTTAATCATCAAACATGGGTGTCTTGTAACAATGTGTGTCTATTATAATATAATAATAATAGTCATAGTAATAAATAGTCAGCTCAATAAATTAAAGAACAAAATACCAAACTGCTGCATTGAATGGATCCATAACCCTATACTGAGCACTACTGTTTGGGAAGTATTTTTGAAATAATACTCTCAGGGAAGAGATGCTGCTTAATAAATGGGATCACTGTGGTGGCTCCAGAGTCACTGGTTTCAGCAACTTCACGCAGATTCTCAAAGACATCAGCATTTCCTGAATCGAGGCGCCTGCCTCATATCTCGAGCTTTCGGGTGAATGCAGTGATCTTGTCTTCCAGGTGAGGTAGGCGCCTGTCTCTGCCTTGAAGCTGGAGATTTATTTCGACAACACCTTGCCTCGGGAAAGCCACCTTGCTTCACTGTGAATGATCAGCAGAATGATCAGCTCCCATCTCCTCACAACCTGTGTCAAAACCTTGTTCAGTTCGGGGCTGAGCTGCCTTGACGCGCTTCTCTGTGAATGACAGTGTGTCCATTGACCCTCTTGATTAGTGCCTGCAGTCCTTTTCTTTTCCCTGCCAGGTCTGCGCGCCATCCGAGCAAAAGCCCATACAGTTTTGAGTGACTTATTTTATTTTAAACAAATATAATAAGGCGATCTACCGCGGAATAGCACTAGCACCCCCACCCCCGCCAATCCACACATCACTACTGTGTGTACATTGAACACATACAATCCTGCAGGCACACCTGCCCTGGATCTGATGTTTGACATGTATTCATTATTCATTACTCCTGTGTGTGGTTGTTTTGTCTTGAGTGTATGATCTTTATTGTCAGTAAAGAAAGGCATTAATAAACATAGGCAAAAAAAAAAATACAAATGTCCTCCCATTCGCCGCGCCCCACCTGTCATGTCTCTATTCCCCACTAGTGGGGCGCGGCCCACACTTCAAGAATCGCTGGTCTATTCAATATTACCGCATTCGGTCAACACTGTTTTTGCCAGAGGAAGAGAGAATTCCAGGTGCTTCCACTTACGAGACTCACTCTGCCCTTAAATCATGTCATGTTGTAAACCCAGCAGAGAAGGAATTCTACACATAATGATGCACTCAGAAACACTGTGCACAGACACATTCTCTGACCCCAAGTTTTGCTTTAAAACACCTCTGATTACGTGTTTTTCCCCCCCAGTGCTTTTAATAGACTGCAACACATTCATTATGTCAAGGGCCAAGTGGGGCATCTGTTTTGCTTGTGAAGCAGTAAAAAATTGCACAGAAACAAAATCTATACAGATTTTTAACCCCCCCCGCCCCCCCCTCCCTGTTTAGTAAAGAAGATTAAATCAAAAAAACTAATCATTACCATTCTTTTACTGCACCTGCTAATCAACTACATGCAATAATACTTTTACATAGTGTACACAATAAAAATACATGTGGGAACACGTGTGGCAGGATATGAATTTACACACATAATAAATGGGGTAAATATTTTATGGCGTAAAGAAGGAGTTTTATCACTGCTTCTCCTTCCACCTGCCTCCTCACTAAAGGTCTCTGTGTCGACCTGAAAGCACCCAACCTTTGTTCTTGGAAAAAGGAGCTTCTCTTCAAAGACAAAAGTACAGCTTCTTTGAATAATTTATGATCCATTTTCGTGCTCCTTCACGTGAGCTCTCTTCACCACAGATGACCTGAAGATCGAGCGTCAAAATTCAACGAGTAACCTGGAGAACGCCGCATGCGTGGCTTCAGTCCGCAGATCGTAAACATAACGAACGATCATAAACACGTGTCCGCGTTTACCATGACGTAGGATTTTAATTCGGGTTAGCGTTATAGGCGACATACATTCTCGTTTAGACATTTTTTGCATGCTTGTCTGGGAGAACGTGAGCAACTGGTGTTCGCCAAACTGGCAACACTCCACAACCACATCGATGAAATACAACACCTGCATCTCGTTAGCAGCACATAGCTGTTTGGGGGAATCAACGTTATGTGCCAAGATTCTTCACAGTCATAAAATATCTCACTGTATCTTCCTTGTGAATTCAATATATACCATACTAATCCCTCAATCCGTATTTAATCTACTTTCTAAATCCAAATTACATTTATTTGGGGAACAATGCCAACAGAGAATCACAGACGCACCTTTAATCAACTTTCCTTTTCTTTAACCAACTTTCCCGAGCAACAATGCAAGCTTGCTTTCCCGCAACACTCGTTAGTCACTTTCCCACGCAACTTTCCTTAGTATCTTTTCCCTGCAACTTTCCCGAGTCACTTTTCCTAAATTTCTCCAGAGACGTGTGGGGTTCCCTAGGGCTGCATTCCAAAAGTATGCCTTTTGGGATTCACCTCACAATGCTTTCCTTGATCTCCATTATATCTGATGTTCCGATTGAATGTTCGATAAGAATCACCTTGGGGACCGACAATACATCAGTGTATCACAACAGTGAGTGTTTCTTCTCGTGATTCTTTACGTCATCAGACATTTACTTGGTTGGTCGGATCTCCAATAGTCGTCAACCTTTAATGATGCCGAAGCAGCTCAGCTGTCCCGTTCAGTCCCCATGCCAAATTGCTCCTTTATTGCCCTGCTGCTGCTCTCAACTCGAGGGATCAAAGGATCAGGGGAAAAAGATTTGGAATGCAGCCGAGGCGTTCCCCAGCCAGCTAGGAGATAAACTCTCTCCAACACATTCTGGGTGTACACATGCCTCCACCTCCAGAGCGAGGCACCCAGGGGAGCGTTCTTATGGATGACTCACTCCGCTCAGAGGTAGAGTGAACTCCTGGCCTATCTCAGAGAGTAATCCCAGGCACCCTGCAGGGAGAACTAATTTCTGCCGCCTGTATCTCCGCCTAAAGCGTGTGTGGCCAGGGGGAGGATATAGGAAGGCATGGCTGAAGCACCGAGCCTCCCGTCTCCCTCCTCTCCATAAGGGTTTGACACTGTACCGACAGCACACCGCTCACTATTGTCTTTACTCTCGCTAATGCATTCTGGGACATATCAAGAGAGCAGAAACAACACCCCGTCGCTCCTTGAAGAGGACAGGCCGATGGACGTGCTAATGTGTACTAACAACCGCTTCGTGTTCGGCCGGAGACCATGTCCAAAGCATGCGGGAAGCAAGAATTACCGTATAATATGTTAATAGACGACAGTTCACCTTTGTGTCGCCACACTGAAAAGGCTCCAACTCAAGGACAAAGTTGGTTCAGTTATTGGTTTAATAACCCCCAACAATGTCGAAATACAAAAGGAAAAGAAAGCCAGCAGGGATTTCTAAACAGATCCTGATCTGAAAATAACTTGGGTAAACATAGATTCAGCCTGTAAAAAAACTTTCTACAAATTTGAATTAGTAGCACCGTCACTGTCATCAGGTGCATCACTGCTGTTGAACCCAGACTCACTGTAGGGTAGAGAATAGTCATTAATTAATTATGCTCACCACCCACAGCTGCATTGCCCCCACCCCACCGCACCGCCTTTCCCCACCTCCTGTCGCAGGCCAGGGAGCCGTTCAACCCACCACCAAACTCACCCCCCTCCCAATGGGCGAGCTACATGTTAGTGTCCTTCATACAGTGGAGCCAATGAGGCGGAGCGTGGTCCAAGCAGAGAACGGCTGAGCGCCTCAAGAGGTAGTGTCGTATCTTAGGGTGTCCACCGGCCACCTAATGGCCAGTCACTCCTTCTGCGTGGTGCTGTACCTCCCCTCCCGCTCAGAAATGTTGTGGCTGAGGTACAGCACTGGGCGGTCCAAGCCCACCACTGCTGGAAGCCACGCCACAAAAGTAATCTGGACCGGATCTGAAGTGCCCTATAGGGTGAGATCGGTCAGGGGTCTGGTCGGCTTCAACAATGTCACGGACAGGCTGTGATAGCCTCTGTCTTGTCCACCCGTGGGCGCACCTCCCTCCATCCAATTGTACACTTGCCTGGCTTGAGCGCCCACCCCATGGACTCAAGCACCGCCACCACCTGCTGATCATGCTGCTGCCAGGTGTCACTATGATGAATAATGAGGTGTAAGCAGCAGCCTAGGTGCTCCTATCTCTAACCTGAACACTTACATTGATATGAAGTGTAAGTCAAGTGCAAGCCAGCCAAGCTTCGAAGATCGACACTCGAGCGGCACTGGCAGGACACGGCCGTGGTCCTAGAGTGCGGCAGATAATAGTTGACAGTCGAATAATGTGGAAATCAAGAACACAAAGTAGGAGTTTGTGTGAGAAGCTGATTGATTTGGTTGTAATAGCTGTGGACTCATGGACAGAGACTATGCTTGAAAATGTACCATGCTTAGAAGTCACTCTAGAGTCAGTAAGTCCTCTTGGTATAATATCGTCACGAGTGTTCCCATGTCATGGTAGTTTGGTTAGTGTTATAATGTTCTCCGGCTCAGAGTAAACCGGGTCCATGAGGCGGATCTGCTACTTAGTTACCCCACTCGAGCCTAGATTTGACCAGCTCATTCCGTGTTCTGCTCGCTAATGAGTTGTACTTGACCGCTACGGGAAATCTGTTGGGCGCGTAGAGTATGTGCTAATATCTCGATTGAGTAAGCTCGAAACACTCAGACACTTTCACTCTTGTCTCCTCTGATTGGAGCGTCTTACTGTCAAACTAGCTCATCTGATGAGCAACTACCTGACTGAGTGTCACGACTCACTCTATAGACCCTGTGACTACTGACGACTATAAAGTGTGAGAATGTGACATCTGAGTCAAGGTGTAGCATTTTACAATACATATTAATGACTTGGTGAAAGGGTGAGTGTAGAGTGTTGTCATAAGACTGCTCAAGGGGAAAATCTCCCACTGGGTGGCTCCTCCGGCTCCTCCGGCTCCCCCCCGAGCAGCGTCAGGCAACCTTGCAGAGATGGCACGATCCACATGTCCCAATTTGCCGTGCGCCTCGTTTTTCAGGAAATAATGTAACCCCGCCAACCTGTGCCTAACAGCAGGGGACGTGGGGGAAAGGGAACACACCACGCGGCCTTTACCTTATGGTTTTTCCCGGGGTGTCGAAATTCTATGGTCATGGCCGGACGTGCACATCCCCATGGACACACTTGATTTCCAGCCACAACGCCTCCAACAAAGCCCCCCCGGGCCGAACCAGGTTTTGGTGGATCAGGGGTCTAAAAATAAAAACAGAAAAGCAGGCAGAATAACCATCGTCCACAGTGAGCGGAAACTAGGAAGCCACACTACAGTCTGTAGTGTGGAGGTCTTTTCGATGACTCAGAAACTAGAGAGAAGTGGAGACAGTTATTTATAAGACATGCAGGTAGCGGAAATAAGAGGAGACTAGACAAACATGGGCCGGGGAGCAGGCACCTCGCTGCTGTGTGGTTGCGTGCATCTTCCTTGCCCCTTCCTTGGCCCTGAAAGCGAGAACGCCACACATGAGAAGGTGCCAATTCTGTCACTGGTCGTCATGGCAATATAATTCTTTTTCCAAAAAATGATTAAAAAAGAATAATATTTGGAGACTGAAATGTGACATTGGTGATCATTTTAAAGGAAGATTGCGGAAAGAATTCAAAGGCGAAAAGCCACTGGCATCCAATGGTGTACTGTTTACACATTGCCCGCCACATGCAATTTAGTTGATAAAATCGCATAAAAACCACAAAGAAACATCACGAAAAATGCAATCCGTGAGAAACAAACTAAATGTCCGAATGGCCTGAAGTCCTCCCGCCGATTCTTTGCAACATCAGAAGGACTTCCAGAACAACAACAACAACACATGGGGTGTTAATGAGTGTGTCCGGACCCGCGAGCACAGTCCTCTCTAATAACTGCCAGGACTGGCTCGGTGTGGGCAAACAAGCAGGTGACAGACCCTGATGCAGGAAGACCAGGGTGTTTGTTTGAGGCTTTTCTGGTGAAAACATGCATACTTTTTTAACAAGGTGTTCACTTCAACAGAAGTGGTTTCTCCCTCTGTCTCTGTCTCTCTTGACGCTCTTTATGCAGAAATTGAATGGAATGCGTCCATTTTTAGCAGCTATGCCAGGCTTTCTACTTCTTCTTTCAAGGATAAGTCTCTGTGTTGCCTTACTGCAGAACTAAGAATTATTGTAAGAAGAAATTGCCCAGGTAGTGGTGCGCTGGTGAAATAAAGCCAAACCCCAAAACCGAATCAACCCTTTATTTTTTGTCGTCAGGAAGTGCATTCCGAACGGTGGGAACGTCGGCACGATCTGCTTGTGGCGGTTTGAGCCACGGTGGTGCGACCGCTCCGCGCTTTCCTCCCTCAGGGATGGAGCTGCGTCTTCTGCACGAACTGGAGGAGATGGGAAGGGAAATCCTACTCACACAAGGCTCTCTGGGGGGGGGGTTGGTGTGTTCATGCTGCTGTTCGCTACGATGATGCGATGCCCCCCTCACCCACACCCCACCTCCCACCCCCCTGCGTCACTGTTACGCAATAAGCTTTGGAAATGTATTTTTATGTGGATGAAAGAGAAGTGGTGCTTGGAGCCCCCGTGGGGAGAGAGAGAAAGAGAGAGAGAGAGAGAGAGAGAGAGAGAGAAAGAGAGAGAGACGTACGTCATACGAGATACTGAGAGAGAGAGAGAGAAGGGGAGTGAGAGGAGGGACGACAGAGAGCGAGGCGCTTATTATCTTCAGTTTGTAAGTGCTGTAGTGCTGGTTCTAACCAGACCTTACAACACAGGATTCTTTTGAGAGAGAACATTTATCAGTTGACCAGGAACCCTCAATAGTACATCATACCCACAAGAGAGGGTGCGAGAGCAACAGGCAAAGCATACAGCATCTCTCTCTCTTTGCACCTTTCTCCCTTTCTCTGTCTAAAGTGGATAATTCATTGTATTCTCTGCTTGGATTTTTCTCTTTCTCTCTGTTGGTTTCAGTGTCTCTCTGTCCTGATTGCGTTCCCTCTCTCTTTTATGAAATGTAATTTTGCTCACCTGTCTCTATAACCCTCTTAGGACATGGACATGCATAGCGTGTGTGTGTGTGTGTGAGTATTTGCATGAATCGAAATGAAGTGGGTCAACATAGAATCGTATGCTATAATATAAGAGTTAACAGTTATAGGTAGTTATTTATAGGTAAGATATCAATATTAAATGACCTATGTCTGTATAAGAGCTATCATAAGAAATTACATAACAATTTAAAAAATTTCGTAACATTTTTTGTCTCCCTCCTGTCAACGGCGATATACAAAACGAATACACATGTATACTTGTTATTCTTGACTATAACAGGTCATAACGTGACATTTGCCAGCATTGAAGCATCTATAGAGTTCCATGAAGTCCTGTCTCCTCCTATGTGTCCCCCCGTGTTCATCCAACATGAAAGCATGGGGCGGGGCCACACGTCACTGCTTGGCTACAGTTGCCATGACAGCCAGCATAGAGGATAATATGTTTAACATGACAGCTGGTCCTGTGGCAGACAGATGTCTTGATGGTTTTCTGCTGCACGTCACGAAACCGAGTGGCCACTGTCTCTTTAGTTAACACTCTGCTGTAATACCCGTGGAAGGACCTGTGTCGTTTTAATGCTAACTTGATTCTGCTGGCTAGTTTTCTGGCCCTTCACTGGTTTTCAGGCTCTTCAGTAGTTTCTCACCGACCGAAGGTGTCTGAGTGCTGCGGATACAGTGAAGAGGTATGCTCTTGCCGTTCTTTAGAACCAGAGACCTGGACTACACTGGCTTGAGCCCAAATGATCAGTTCCTCCACAGACCCTTCAGGATTCACAGAGCAGGTGGTTGTCACTGTCAGAAGGCCCATAATGGGGGGGGAGGAGTTTGTCAGAACCTCAGCAGACTTCACCAGCATGTTCATGGCGAGTGCCAAGAGGATTGCTGAAATTGTAAGTCCAGTGATGATCCCCTTTCTTGAGGCTACTTGATCTACTAGTCTTGGAAGAGATCCTCAATCTGAAGCTGTTCAGCAGACAAGTATGACATTTGAATTATCCTGGGATATGGGGCCAGTTCAGAGCCACCTCAACCGGGTTTGTGGGGTATGGAGCCATAGTCGTTTGAGAGCTCCATCCACAGCACCAACAGGCCCCCCTTGTTCTACTGGGCCTCTTGGAGCAGCTGGGTAACTACACATGTGTGGTCCAGACAGGCACCTTGAGACAATGCTGAACAACATCTTCCCTTCAACACTGAGCAGCAAGATTGTTCTGAACTGAATCCATGTTCTCCGACTTCTCCACACCCTCCCCCCCACACCTCCTCCTCCAGATCACCTCCAGGATCCAGAAGCTCCAGCGCCTGTGGAGTAGCCTTGGGAAGAAGCTGTACACCTTGGAGGGGTAGTCAACTCGCTACTGGGACTGAGTTTGCTCATGTCTTTTTGACCAACTCCTGGATCTCCTTCGAGGTGGGCTTTTTGTCCACAGGTCGGTGCAGGTGCAGGATTAATTAAGGAAGTGCATTGGCCCAGACGGATCTTGCTTCGTGGTTGCGTCACTGGAGGTGTCTGAGCTTGCCGTCCATGTGGGGACGGTGAGCAGCCCGCTGAGCTTCTGCCCTGGCAGCTGTTTGGTTAACCCTGAACAGGTTAGCTAGAAAGATGGCCGCTTCCTGACCCTCTTCATTCTGGGTGTGTGTGTGTGTGTGTGTGTGTGTGTGTGTGTGTGTGTGTGTGTGTGTGTGTGTGTGTGTGTGTGCGTGTGTGTGCATGTGTTTGTGCTGTATATAGGCATGTATCGTGTATGTTGTCTGCTTGTGTGTATGGTTTGCAAGACATTGTCTGCATGTGTGTATGTGTTTGTAAGACGGGTGTGTGTGTGTGTGTGTGTGTGTGTGTGTGTGTGTGTGTGTGTGTGTGTGTGTGTGTGGTGTCTGTGTGTGGTGTGTGGTGTGGTGTGTGTGTGTTGTGTGTGTGTGTGTGTCTGTGTGTGTGTGTGTGTCTGTGTGTGTGTGTGTGCGTGTGTGTGTGTGTGAGTGTGTGTGTCTGTGTGTGTGTGTGTGTGTGGTGTGTGTGTGTGTGTGGTCGAAGTGCTGCTGCTGCTACCATCAGGGAGGAGGTATTCACCCACCAGCGAAATAAAAATGCAAATTATCTCCTCTCATCTCGACCTGGCTGTCAGTCAGACACACACAAACACACACACCAACACACACACACATAACAGACACAACAGACACACACACACACACACACACACACACACACACACACACACACACACACACACACACACACACACACACACACACACACACACACACACACGCACACACACACACACAGTCAATCAAGCCTATCATGTGAGGGACAAATGACTCCAGCAAACCATTTCCCTCGTTCAATAGGAATCAGTCAATCTCCCCTCATTGTTATCTTCGCTCCTTCTGACCGCTTGCTATTCCCTCATCGATCTCATCCACCTCTCCTCGCCCCACCACCACTCTGTGTCTTCCTATTCCACCCATTGACTTTCATGAAAACGCATTTAAAAGGGGTTTTTTCATGCGATGAGAGCAGGATCAAACCAACAGACTTGCAGGGTGCAACGGCTGGCTCACAATTAGCAAGGAAATCGGCTTGCCATGATTGTTACCGAGGCGACAGATATGTTTGGTTTGCCGTGCAATGTTTAGTCTTCCGCCTTCTCCTTAAGCTATTTCTATAAAAAAAAAAAACAATTTAAAAAGACACCAGGGCTTCATGTTTAGTTTATCTCTTTTACCGAGCAGATGTGTCCCTTGTCAACAATAGGCCCGCTTTCAAATATTTAAACACCTCTATCGTCACATCGTCAGACGATACAGAGAACGCCCCAGACTGATTCCATCTCTACATCTAGATCCAACAGTGAATCTGGAACCGTGTTGATGAATTATGGAGCCACACCATCAGTCTACAGTACAGCAGGGAGCAAGCAGCAGTACAGCAGGGAGAGTGTCTGTCAGCCAGTCCAATGTAGTCCATGATATGCGATGACATGAAGAACACACCCCTTCTAGCCTCACACCTACTTGGAATTATCCATACAGGACAGCACAGCCACTCAGTTCATCACAAATAGTGATAAAAAGCCCATTTCCATTACAAGCTATCACCCACGTATGTACAGTATACAGATAGTATACCTTGTGTATAGTATACCTCACATAGCCTACATGCATACATGGCTTGTTATAATATAGGACACACACACACACACACACACTTCTCCCCCACTCCCCTCTCTGCTCCTAATTGGAGGCAAATGAGACAAGAAATTCATGCCACGGGCGTGTGACACCGGGTTGCAGGAGGTGTACGTGAGGGGAGTTGGTAGACTTTGATCTGGCTGGGATGTCCCCATCTCAACCGCCTCCCATTCTCAACGCCGCCGGGCTCTGTGGAGCGCAAAAATCGCTGCGTTCCAGAGTCACGTTTTGATTTTGATTTGAACTCGCATGATGTTGTTTCCCACTAAAACAAACATACAAACAAAGCATAAGCACAGCAGCATCTCTGCATTGCCGATGCCAGGATATATAAATCACGTCGACGTCTATTTAAAGAAAGATAATCTGTAAGCGAATGTGAGAGTGTGCTAACGGTTCACTGGTGACTACATATACTACATATAAATGCTATATCTGTACAGTTCAAAACATGCTTGAAGATTTAATTAAAATGGGATAAATATGTGACGGGGACAGCCAGGGATCCTTTGCCCTCTGCCTACGACAGGATGATTAGTCTACAACATGTTTACATTCAGCCTGGTTTACATAGACGACAACAACCCGTTTGGGTGGAAGTGAAAGCCAAAGTGGGGCAACATGCAGCCTCCGCGTTCATGTGATGAGGAGCTCAGGAATTAATCTCCTTTTAAAGAAGTTAAAGGGAGATTAATTCGGGGTCACATGCTCTGTCACGTCGTGTTACTTGGAGTAAGCCTACATTCTACATTATGGAGAATATAGGCCTACAGCTTTCCTTAAAGGGCTCCTATTATACCAGGTGTGAGTGTGATTATCCATTGAAAGTCGTTTCAGTCGAGATCACAAGTGGGGGTGTCCACCCAGATGTATGCCGGATACCATCAGCCGACCAGCCTCCTCAAAGGACTGTAGCAACAGGTTGGCTCTATCTAGATCTATCTCTCCGGCCTGCATTTAGGTGGACACTCCCACTGGTGATGTGATCCATTATTAGTGTTGTAAGGCGAACACGTGTGTGTCTGACCGAGCAATACCCGGGGTGTCCGCTGTGTGTCGCTCTTGCCTCCTGCTCTGGCGGGGAAGGGGAACCGTGTCCGCTGTCCGCTGTCCGTAGTCCTGGAAGAGACTCCGTAGGCCGGGCAAGAAACATCTCAACTTGTTCCGCTTCTGGCTTAAGATGGAAAAACAAAACAACAAACAATTAAGTGATGAACGAGCGGCTGCGCTGAGAGAGCGCCCGCGGAGGCTCGCGCGAGACAAACCGCCGTTGTCAACCATGCCGACTGCTGAGAGAGAGAGAGAGAGAGAGAGAGAGAGAGAGAGAGAGAGAGAGAAAGCGAGAGGGTTGTGGAGAGAGAGAGAGAGAGAGAGGGAGAGAGAGAGAGAGAGAGAGAGAGGGATGGAGAAGAGAGAGAGGGGGAGAGAGAGAGAAAGCGAGAGGGTTGTGGAGAAAGAGAGAGAGAGAGAGAGAGAGGGAGAGCGTTGGGGGAGAGAGAGAGAGAGAGAGGGAGAGCGTTGGGGGGAGAAAGAGAGAGAGAGAGAGAGGGAGCGAGAGGTGCTGTAGACTCCACTTCGCGACCGCCGCGGGGAAGATAAGAGCGCGAGATCGTCCCGTGTCTCGAGCCACTGATTGTGATTTGCTGAGAGTCTCCAGTCGAGTGTCGCGACTCCTAC
>PIJE02001945.1:4500-29500 GCA_002895965.2 Coryphaenoides rupestris | reverse complement strand
GTATCTCCATATACTGTACTCCACCATGTGATCTCTCATCTCTCCCTGGTTGTATTATTATTACTGTTATCTTGTCGCCTCTGCTTCCTCTTTGGTTCCATTTCTTCTGTTCTGCCCTTTCTCGGCCCTTCTGTTGTTATCTCCTTCTTCTCCTCTGCCTCCTCCCCCAATCTGATTACATTATTCGCCATTAGCAATCACCTGGCGGGGGGGACGGGGGACGGGGGGGTGGCAGGAGGCTGATTTGGCCACTAGCCCTGCAGTACTGCTGGGGGTGGAAGGGACATTCCTAGTGCTAATAAATGTGCTCCTGCTCAACGGTGTGTGCACTGTTCTGCTTGCTGTCCTTTATGCTGCGTCTCTAATGCTGTTTTTTGTCACTTTCCTTGCCCCCCCCTCCACACTCCCTCTCTCTCTCTCTCTCTCTCTCTCTCTCTCTCTCTCTCTCTCTCTCTCTCTCTCTCTCTGTCTGTCTCTCTCTCTGTGTCTTTCTTTTTTCTGTTTTCCACCACTCTACATCCATTTTGGTGTGTTATTTCTTCATCATGTCGCCATGTCTGTCGCGCTGGTGCTGTGTGTCTTCCTGCGCCATATCCCCTTATCACCTCCACTTGTCATGCCATCCTAACCTCCACCCCTCTCCTCTCCTCTCCTCTCCTCTCCTCTCCTCTCCTCTCCTCTCCTCTCCCCTCATCTCCTCTCCTCTCTTATCCTCTTCTTTCCTTCTCCTCTCCTTGTCTACTCTAACCTCTCCTTCACGTGATTCTTCTCTCTCTTCTCTCCCCTTCTCATCTCCTGAAACATTTCATTATTTTCATTCATTATTATTTTCTTCTCTACTACTTCTTCTTCTCCTCCTCTTCCTCCTTGTCCTCGCCTTCCTCCCGGCCCCCCGTCCTCCCCTGTCTTGCAGGATATTTGTGGTAGGCGTAGGCTTCTTCAGCTTGTGTTTTCTAATGACCTCTCTTGGGGGGCAGTTCTCAGCCAAGAGACTCGGAGACACTCCCTTCACCATCCGCACAGAAGGTACTGACATTTACTCTATTATGAGTGTGTGTGTGTGTGTTTGGGGGGGAGGCGAAGGGTTGGGGAGGGTGATTGTGCATGTGGGTGGGTGGGTGAGTGGGAGCGTTGCATATGCATGAAAGGTTTGATTGCTGTAATGTCACTGCTTACTGCTGTGCCGTGAATTAACATGCGACAGCGGGCATTTCACCGCCGCGCTGCGCCGTTCGTTGTCAAAGGTACACTTTGCTCTGCGTCGACGCAACACAAACTGCACCACAGCAGGTTGAACGGGACATGTAGCAGGCTAACTAGCAAAGGAAAGGCACAGAGCACAAGTACGTTTACCAAAAAAGAAATCGCGTAACAGCAGAGGCTACGGGGGATAGAGTAGGTTGTCTGGCAACTGAAAGGTTGCTGGTTTGACTCCTCCTAAGTGTTGAGGTTTCCCTGAGCAAGACCTCTGACCCTAACTCCTATTGCCTTGCATGGTCATCGGTGTGTGAATGTGTTTAGAAACTGTGAGGCACTAAAGCGCTTTGCCATATGTTGGAAAATTATATTCAATCAATGCAGTCCATTCACCATACAATGCATGTTAAACAGCCACTCATGGTAGTAAAACCTCACAAATAGGAGAAAAAAGTAGTAGTACAGTGAATATTTCTTATCGTCGGTGGCATTTAAAATGTGTTCTGGTCCCTCAACAGAATTATCTAAATTATTATAATTATAGTATTTAGCAAAGGCTATTGCCTTCCATTACATGCCTTTTAGTGTGGTTCATCATCCCAATGCATAGCCTACTGTTAACCAATGGGGATAAACTGAGCCTCTCGCATCTAGACTGTAGATATTTTGGAGTTTTGTAGACTTTCCTTCCATCCAAATTTTTCTTCTTCTTTCTGTTATCTGTTACTATTATCAAAACATACTGCCAACTACACATTAATATTTTATTGCAGGAGTGGAGGTAGCGAGGTTAATAGAGCACAGCTCCAGCCGAGGAGAGAAACAAGTTGAATTCAACTGCCAAGCCACTGCTGCCTGCCTACGTTTATATATTTGGCATGGCTGTCGAGACATGGGATGTTTTAAATCTTCACCGTGTTGGCTAGCTTCGTGAAAATGCCTGCGGCCTCGAGTTGTAACTTTTAACACATTTATATATATTTATATATGGATACGTGTGTTGCTCGGAAACAGTGAGAGTATTGGCACAGTGTGAACTGTGGAAACGAATGAGGAGCAGTGGAATGAATGGGTTTAGTGGCGTTAGACTTCACCTGCCCTCATGGGGGCACTACTGGGCTCATATGGCACCTGTTCCATATAACCATGAAGTTATTGTCTTCTTGTTTTTTGTGTTTTCACACTTGTATCCAATGTTACTTACAGGTGACGTTAAAAACAATTGGAGCATGTATCCCTCATCCCTTTAACGCACAGAACTTTTACAGAATGTTGAAAAGGTCTTTTTTTGTACTCTCATGTAGTATTGGACGTATTGGCAAGAGGGGAAGCAGTGAGTGTGCTTTGGCCCGTTGGAGTACAGTGTAAGAAGTGGTAAGAGTTTAATGGAGCACAGTTAATGCAGCCTGCAAGCCTTGGAGAGCTTTCAGTATGGCACTAGCGGCTGGGGGGGCGGGGGCACAGGATTAGCGTGTTTCTGTCAATTGATATTACCGCATGTGTGTGTGTGTGTGTGTGTGCTTGTGTGTGTGTGTGTGTGTGTGTGTGTGTGTGTGTGTGTGTGTGTGTGTGTGTGTGTGTGTGTCTGTGCGTGTGTGTGTGTGTGTGTGTGTGCATGCATGCTTGTGTGTCCAGTACAACATTCATTCGTGCTCTTGTGTGTGCAGTTAGTGAGCATTTAGAAAGAGAGAGAGAGATAGGGAGGGAGAGAGAGAGAGAGAGTGTTTGTGTGTGTGTGTGTGTGTGTGTGGTGTGTGTGTGTTGTGTGTGTGTGTGTGGTGTGTGTGTGTCTGTGTGCATGATTAGTTAACCACTCATGCATGGGAGTCTGGGCAGACATCTGGAGCAAGCTCATTAAAAGCTGCATAGTGTCCAACTATGTCATCCCACTGGACGTTGTTTTGTTTATGTGTGTGTGTGTGTGTGTGTGTGTGTGTGTGTGTGTGTGTGTGGTGTGTGTGTGTGTGTGTTTGTGTGTACAACTGCTGTATGTGTGTACTGTGTGTGTATGTGTGTGTGTGTGTGTGTGCGTCTGTGTGTGTGTGTTTGTGTCTGTGTAAGTGATGATCTGGCCAGAAACGGGCTGTTAAACAGGGTGAGAGCAGCAGCATGTGACAAGATTGATACCAGAGAGCAGGAGAAGGAGAGAGAGAGAGAGAGAGAGAGAGAGAGAGAGAGAGACACTACTCCATCTGCTCCATGCAAATCCATTCTGCAAAACAACTGCTTCTTTCACTACGGCTCACCTGCACACACACACACACACACACACACACACACACACACACACACACACACACACACATTCCAACGCACTAGCCCTTACATACGTATGTACACACACACCCATGAATGCACAAGCACAACACTTGCGCACATTGAGAATCCGTCTCTCGCACACACACACACACACACACACACACACACACACACACACACACACACACACACACACGCGCACACACACTCACACACGAACATAAAACATTCACAGACGCACAAATAACAAATAACATTCACAGATGCACATACACAGACATGTATTTACACACACACACACACACACACACATTGCACAGATTTGGCAGAACTCGATCGAATGATTCATACTAAAGTTGCTCGGTGACAGCGACTCCCCCGCCCTCCACCCCCCCGCTCCCCCGCTCCCCCCTCCCCCCTCCACCCCCTCCCGTCTGGCCGGGATCACAACAAGGCCGAGTGCTTCCCTTGCTGCCCACTTATTGCTAATTACGTAATGTTTTCACATAATTTCCTATTTTTCCTGAGCATCCCCATTGGCTTATTGAAGTCGTCTCAAGCATCTCCTTTCTTGTCCGAACGGCTGCCCTTCATCCTTTGCGTTTTGCGACAGATCTTGATTTACAGTACTTGGTTTGCTCTTTGCATATAATAGCACCATATTATTTAATGACTTTTTTTTGCTGATGGCTGAACTCTCCTTCCAGTTGGGGCATGGAACCGGTTGTATGTTGCATGTATTGGGACACGGTCAGACCTCAGACCTCAGGTGATATAGCAGTACTGCTAATGTTGTTGACTGTGGTGGTTTTGGTTTGATATTCGATGTTCGCTTCTTTAAAACAAGACTTGTGGATTGACTATTCCACAGTATTATGGCTACTAATATTACTACGCAGTTATCAGAGTCAGACTGAGAGACAATGCTTCAGCAGGCAACACCATGAGGTCAACAGGGGACACACAAACTGGACTATTCTTATTGCACTCAAAGAAAATAACAACAGATAATGCAATCATTCTACATATGCTATTTATATATATATGTATATATATGCTATACATATGTTATAAGTAAGTAGTTTTACATTTAAGTGTACATTGTGGTGAGTACATTTGAGCTTGATATCGGACACAGTTTTCTCCGATTGTATTCTTCGACTTTATACATGCATACGTTCACATCACACACACACACATCATCATAGGAATGTCTTTCTTCCACATATATAGTGCTTTGATATTGGCATCCATCCAGTGGGAAGATATAGAAGATCTGAGGCCAGCGTCTGCATCACATTAACCTGCTCGCTTAGCTAGCTTGCTTGCTTCCTGTCTGTAGGCACTCATTATAACTGTGTTGTACAGAACGGTTGCTCGGCCTTCACGCAGCCAATAGCTGGAGGCCGTTGGCGTGTTTTCTGCGTGTTTTCTGCGTGTTTTCTGCGTGTTAGCCGCGCTCCTGGTGTGCAGAACCCTGCGTGCCAGACCTGATCAACACTTACCAGACAGGATGTGATGCACGCTTGTGTTCATAAGATGCCTTTGTTAACTGTAACAATGCAATACACATGCAGCGTGAGTATCATAATATACAGCATGTATGTTGAATATATGTATTGTATTATCATTTCCTTTCTTGGACAGTGTATGTGTATATATGTATATTTCCCTTCTGATGAACCAGTAAAATATTGCCTATCAGTGACATTGTATCACATCTATCATTGTATCACATCTCTCTCATCAAAATTATGAACATTCATAACATCACATTGTGTGTGTGGTGAGACACTAGTGATGTGTTACTGCTCATCAACATGTTCATAACATCACATTGTGTGTGTGGTGAGACACTAGTGATGTGTTACTGCTCATCAACATGTTCATAACATCACATTGTGTGTGTGGTGAGACACTAGTGACGTGTTACTGCTCATCAACATGTTCATAACATCACATTGTGTGTGTGGTGAGACACTAGTGACGTGTTACTGCTCATCAACATGTTCATAACATCACATTGTGTGTGTGGTGAGACACTAGTGATGTGTTACTGCTTATCAACATGTTCATAACATCACATTGTGTGTGTGGTGAGACACTAGTGACGTGTTACTGCTCATCAACATGTTCATAACATCACATTGTGTGTGTGGTGAGACACTAGTGTTTGCCAGCCCTGCGCCACGGCTAGATAACGACGCCGCAAGCTGTGTTGACAACTCAATCAAACAACATTCAAGTCTCCAGGCTACTGCAGGGGAATATAACGGATATGTATAAGTGGATATATATATAAATCTATATATATATATATATATAGATTTATATATATAAATCTATATATATATATATATATATATTTATAGTGTATATATACAGTGTTTCCCCGAAGATTGTTTTTCAGCAGCTGTTCTGCTGAGACGTGTGTGTGAGGTGCACTGAGAGCTTTCAGTGTGAGCACTGATTCCAGGAGGGCTCTGGGGCATTCATTCCAATGGAAATAGTATAACAACAATATAACATAACAAGAAATAGCACGTGAGGCAAATATTTGTGGCATTTGTGGCAAACTGTTTTTGCACAAACACAGTTTTCAGCCTGCAATTTGTAGCCAACCCACCGTCTGGGTTTCATAATACTGTTGCTTCTGTTCTGTGCAATCAAATACAGAGGCTACTTTCTTATTATTATGTCACTTGTTGTGTTCATGTTTGGCCAATCTTTTAGTGGCTAGCCAGATGAAAATTAAAGCCTGCTAGAACATTCTGCTGTTATTATAATTTTGTTTTGCTGCCAATGGATTTTTTATGTCCTTAAGAAAGCATGACAATCAAAACAACACACATGAGCATGATTATTTAAATTAACATTGAATTGACATTGATTACCTGACCATATCTGAGCCAACATCTTCCTCATTCTCACCAGTAACTTATAAAACCAATACATATTGAATCACACATATAGTTAAACATAAATAACGTATTCATATTTGTGGAGAGTGTGTGTGTTTGGTGGCTGGTTTAAGCAGCCTCACCTGGCCCCGGGTTAGAGTCTGGGGTCGGGTGAGGCTGCACACCTGTGGAGCATTGAGCCTTCACCACACACACTCAGGGAGCGCTAGTACTGTATACTAGCTTTGTTCCACGTGCTCTGTCTGCCATTTCTGCCATTTTTGCCAACTCCAACAATAAACCGGATTATTATACAGCCTGTTTGTTTCCTCATATTGTCGGAGCACTTAAAAAGCCACATTTATGTGGCGTGTGGCAGCGAGCTATGCTACAGTAATTAAACCAGGGGCCAGGCCATTGTGGTTAGAGCCCCAATATCCACAGTCTACCTGATGGCCTCCACCTAGAGGATGATGCATAACCCCACCTGGCATTAATGGCATGCATCAATATATATATACTGTATATATATAGATATATATATCCCCATGCATCCCAGGGCATCATACATTTAGTAATTTGACAGCCAAACTGCACCGCCAGCAGTTGAGTTGAGTGGGTGGGTGCAGTGGGCTTGTGGTATGAGATGATTTTCCTCCACCACCTCCTCCTGCTCCTCCTCCTCCTCTCGTGTGTAAAGCTAGCCACCATTACCTCTCACTCTCACTGGTGGATTATCCACACTTCCTCTGGAGGTCAGGAGATCGGGAGGGGGGGGGGGGGGCAGGGTGTCACTGCAAGAGAGAGAGAGAAGAGAGAAGAGAGAGAGAGAGAGAGAGAGAGAGAGAGAGAGAGAGAGAGAGAGAGAGAGAGAGAGAGAGTGTATGGGAAGGTGTGTGTGTGTGTGCGTGTGTGAGTGTGCGGTTTTCAGTTTCAATTTCACCTCGGGCTAGAAAATGAGATTTTAAAGCTTAACAGTAGGGGGGGGGGGGGGGGGGGGGGAAATGGGCACAGGCAGATTGGAGTAAGAGAAGAGCCTAACTAGAGTGTTGTCCTGATGGACACAGCAGCGTGGCCCATGTGTCTGTCACTTGTCTCTCTTTGTTCTGTCTCAGTCTCTATGTCTCTCTCTCTTTGTTCTGTATCAGTGTGTGTGTGTGTGTGTGTTTCTCTTGTCTCTCTTTGTTCTGTTTCAGTGTATCTCTCTCTCTTCTCTCTCTCTTGTTTCTCTGTTCCTATTCCTATTCCCTGCCTGTATATCTAAAGATTTAAAGGGGTTTGCCACATTGCCAAAGGACAAAAAGTCATAAAAATAATATACATAAAAAATATCGAATACAAATGTGTACATATAGTGAAAAGGAGAGTCTCTGTAAGGGGGTGAGGGGGGAAGACCCAGGCACACAGCAATGGAGGAGACGTTAGTTCAAGCACAAGCCCAGAGGGGCGGTTTAATAAAGAAAACACAAGTGGCTGCCACAAAAATATGCCACCAAGAAAAGTCAGGGTGCTCGCAGGAGCTGTAGAGGGTTGTGGGTGGAGCAGGAGCTGTAGAGGGATGCGGGTGGAGCAGGAGCTGTAGAGGGATGCGGGTGGAGCAGGAGCTGTAGAGGGTTGCGGGTGGAGCAGGGTGAGGGCTCTGCAGGTCGGCACGGCTCAGCTGGGAAGAACTGGCGACTAGTGGAGTGTCGACCAGGTTCTTGTAGTGGTGGAAGGTGATTGAATACAAGGGACAGGTGCGGTGATTAATAATGACGAGCAGGTGCGCAGAGTCGTGCTTCTGGCGTTGCGCATGCGCCGACGTGCCTTCCTGCACATATGCCAACGTGCCTTCCGGCACAAATGCTGACGTGCCTTCCGGCACATATGCGACGTGCCCATATGCCCGGTCTGAGGCGACGCGCAGAGGCGCGCAGAGTGCGCGCTTCAGGCAGCGTCATCGACGCTCCTGTAGTCATTCATTGGATGAATGATAACAGAATGTAGTGGGGAGCTGGGGACATGTCCCCACCATATGCTCAGCGATATCCATCCCCCCCCCCCTCCCCCATCAGAACCGCGAATGAACGGAGCACCCCCCCCCCCCCTTTTATATGAAGTATACTCGGGATATATTGATCATTTTTAGTGCAGGTAGATCATCTAGGCTTGTCATTTTTAAGCGATTTCGAAGCGGCTGTTTTGCTCAGAGGATACCCGTGCTTTTTTTTTTGGACAGCCCGTTCTGTCTGGTTTTTTCGTGCGTGTGTACGTGATGACGTCATCAACGACGCGTCAACGTTACGTCGACTTTATTGAAAAGTCGACTTGAAAAAATCAGAAGTCGTGCAACCCCTAACACATAGTATACATACTACTACATAGTATACATACTACTCCACACTCTACACCTCTTCTTTCGTGCGAAAGGGAAACACACTGTCTGAGGTCACATCCGGTCACGAGGCTGCGCATGACATGAACCGTCGAACCGTACAATGCACACATCCTCCGAACCGAGACAAACCAACCCAACGGTTTTCGGTTTTTTTCATGAACCGTGCCACCCCTAATACTAGATAATTCTTAGATAGATAATGTACATTATTATTCAGGAAAAAAAGTCAGCTCCATGACCGACTGGATTAACCACTGTTTCTTCAAATCCATTCATATCATTGTGGATGGCAACAATGATATTTTCAGCATCTGACTTTATTTAGCTTTACACTAAATGTAGGACAAAAAAAGGAAATGATGTGTAGTTGTGTGATTATTATGGCTTAAAAATGTATCCACAAATGCAGATGTATTCATGCCAGACCACTGTTCTTAGTCTTCATGAATGAGTCGATTAATTATAAGAAAGCATTGAAATGTATCAAAACAAAACAAGCCTTTTATATTTACAATAATATTAATATTTGGATTTCTGATTTCATACAGGAAAAATCACAACACATTTTTAAACTTAGTTCAATGGGGAGGGGGGGGATAAAATAAAATAGAAATTTCATGTATTACTGTTATATAATTACTGTTGTAAAGTATATTTCAAGCTTTGAGGGGGCACAATTGTATTGCCAATGAATATTAGGTTAGAAAATACAAAATGTGCCCAATATAACGTAACTTCCAGTATAAACCACACTTCTGAATACAGATACAGATACAGATAATGTTGTCGCTGTGCCCCTCTCCATCCTGTCTCTCTATATCTATCCTTGAGGGGAGAGATGATAACATTTTATATTATGGGTCTATAATCCTATGGTTCCATTGCATAACCATTTCTTCATTGAATTAAGCTGTGAATGCATTTTGTACACCTTACATCTCAGCATTTTCTTCACTTTGGACAGTAGATAAAACAACTGTTCCTGATGTGTTTTATTTGAATTTAAATGAATTGAATTTAAACTCTCAAAGAATATGAATTGAGGATGATCGTGTAGCTATTTTTGTGTTGTTTTTCATTAGAACAAAGAAATAGTGGTGAATAATGGTCTTTTTGACTGTCATCACATTTAAAATGTGTTAACTTAGCTTACATTTCAGGAATTCAAACATTTAGTTTGAACACCTTGTCCAACCCTCGACTGAATGAGAGAGCCTGCAGACAGAACCACTTGATTCCCAGAGCATTTTCATAGAAAATGGTTTATATTTATATAAGTCTGTAGCATTTGTGTATAATTTTAAAGTCAATTTCATTTGATGTGCACATTTTGTACAAGAAACAAAGGGAGGAAGCAGGCTTTGCCCTGTCCTGCACTTGATGCGTTTTAAGTCTTAATGGCTCGGAAACGGCTGTCAGGTTAATGGTTGTATTATCACAGTCAGCCCCTAAGCCAAGTTGAAAGCATGCCTGGGGGGCCGTCCCCCGGGCCCTGAACCCCAGCCCCTCCACTCAGCAGTGAATCTCCTCACCGAGATCACACACACACACACACACACACACACACACACACACACACACACACACACACACACACACACACACACAGATAATTCTTAGATAGATAATGTACATTATTATTCAGGAAAAAAAGTCAGCTCCATGACCGACTGGATTAACCACTGTTTCTTCAACAATGATATTTTCAGCACTAAAAGTAGGACAAAAAAAGGAAATGATGTGTAGTTGTGCGATTATTATGGCTTAAAAATGTATCCACAAATGCAGATTTATTCATGCCAGACCACTGTTCTTAGTCTTCATGAATGAGTCAATTAATTATAAGAAAGCATTGAAATGTATAAAAACAAAACAAGCCTTTTATATTTACAATAATATTAATATTTTGATTTCTGATTTCATACAGGAAAAATCACAACACATTTTTAAACTTAGTTCAATGGGGAGGGGGGGGATAAAATAAAATAGAAATTTCATGTATTACTGTTATATAATTACTGTTGTAAAGTATATTTCAAGCTTTGAGGGGGCACAATTGTATTGCCAATGAATATTAGGTTAGAAAATACAAAATGTGCCCAATATAACGTAACTTCCAGTATAAACCACACTTCTGAATACAGATACAGATAATGTTGTCGCTGTGCCCCTCTCCATCCTGTCTCTCTATATATATCCTTGAGGGGAGAGATGATAGCATTTTATATTATGGGTCTATAATCCTATGGTTCCTATGGTTCCATTGCATAACCATTTCTTCATTGAATTAAGCTGTGAATGCATTTTGTACACCTTACATTTCTTCACTTTGGACAGTAGATAAACAACTGTTCCTGATGTGTTTTATTTGAATTTAAACGAATTGAATTTAAACTCTCAAAGAATATGAATTGAGGATGATCGTGTAGCTATTTTTGTGTTATTGTTGTTTTTCATTAGAACAAAGAAATAGTGGTGAATAATGGTCTTTTTGACTGTCATCACATTTAAAATGTGTTAACTTAGCTTACATTTCAGGAATTCAAACATTTAGTTTGAACACCTTGTCCAACCCTCGACTGAATGAGAGAGCCTGCAGACAGAACCACTTGATTCCCAGAGCATTTTCATAGAAAATGGTTTATATTTATATAAGTCTGTAGCATTTGTGTATAATTTGAAAGTCAATTTCATGTGATGTGCACATTTTGTACAAGAAACAAAGGGAGAAAGCAGGCTTTGCCCTGTCCTGCACTTGATGCGTTTTAAGTCTTAATGGCTCGGAAACGGCTGTCAGGTTAATGGTTGTATTATCACAGTCAGCCCCTAAGCCAAGTTGAAAGCATGCCTGGGGGGCCGTCCCCCGGGCCCTGAACCCCAGCCCCTCCACTCAGCAGTGAATCTCCTCACCCGAGATCACACACACACACACACACACACACACACACACACACACACACACACACACACACACACACACACACACACACACACACACACACACACACACACACACACACACACACACACACACACACACACACACACGCACAGAGCACAGCAGGAGTGAGCCCCCTCATCATTAGTACAGTGAGTTGGATCCTAAGGAGAAAAAAGGCGACCGGTGAACGGGTTTTTAAATGTGATATTCAATATCCCAGAAGTGGCTATCATTACACAGCGGATCCCTGTGAAGAGCAGATATTTGTGTGTGTAAGCCAGTTATCTCTTTAACCCCCAGCCGTTGTTGTGGGAAGTGTTCAATGTGCCATGTCAGGTGACTGCTATGTGTTAAATATTTGGCAGAATTCAGCTGTGGGATGCTGTGCATGTGACATAGTTTTGCTAATTAGTTCTACAAGGCTACTCAATGGGATTACATTTGCCACTTAAAGGTGCTATGTGAAAAATGTACTGTTCTAAATCTCAAAATGACCATGATATGTCATAACATAGATGAATGAAACACGCTATGTTCAACGTTGGTACGGACAGTATGCTCTCCTTTGAAAGTTCCAGTCCGGGTTGTGTGTGAGCTTTGAGTCCCGGGGTGAGGGGCTAGGTGGATATAACTCTCCAAAATGGTGAATTTGGACTGCAGTACACATTTTAATCACTCAGTGTCACTGTTACATATAGCACCTTTAAGTTACAAGAAACTCATTTCTAGTGGCCAAGTGGGTTTTACTAAAAGGCATACTACTGCATTCATGTTCATGTTACCCCAAAGAAAAGTGTTCAATGGTAATAGTAACTTATGGGTATAAAAATGTAATATGTACCTAATACACAAATTCTTTTTAATGAGACCTTTCTTGCACTTGACATTCCTTCCTTATTGGACACAAATGTCATCTTCTTACTGCCAGCTTCATTGCTTGCTTAGCCCATTTGCGCCTCGGATACATATTAACGACCTAAATCTCCATCTAATTTCCGAGGACGGCGGAGCCATTGTCCTGACATAAGTGCTATTACCCAGGCTATAAATGGGACTTTTCCTCCACGCCGCATTATCCGATGGCTGCGCCCGGAGAAGGTGACAACAGACAGCGCAGCAATACGCCGGCTCAATTACCCAGCAGGCATTAGTGGCGCGTTCCCAGCGGTGGCTAGCTCATCATTCCGCTCGCCTCTGTGTAAACGCTGGTCATCCCGTTTGCCCCCCCCCCCCCCGATAGTGTCCCAAGTCAAGCCTGTTTACGCTTCTTTTCACACTCGACGACGACGGGCTAGTGAGCATGCTAATGGCGTTGGTGGCGTTGCGCTGATAGCAGCAGAAGACCACGCTGCGTTGTGTTGCTTATCTACAGACAACCGTAGTGAAAGCAGCCCGGTGTGTGTGTGTGTGCGTGTGTGTGCGTGCGTGCCTGCGTGCGTGCGTGCGTGCGTGTGTGTGTGTGTGCGTGTGTGCGTGTGCATGTGTGTGTGTGCGTGCGTGTGCGTGTGCGTGCGTGCGTGTGTGTGTGTGTGTGTGTGTGTGCTGGAGAGAGGCAGATACAAGGCCATGCGAGGCCCACATAACCAGTGATTATTCTGCTCTCCTCCAAGCCCAGCATCTCTCCTCCTCGTCCACCTCCTACTCGTCCACGCCCTCACAGATGAATATATGAGCAGCCTCATCTATGAACTGTTGCAGGACACTCTGGTTGAGCTATTTATTGACTCATTTATTCATCGATTGATTGTTTATTGAAGGTGTTGTGTGTTGATTATTAACGAGTGTGTGTCTATCCCTCTATGTATCTCAAAATATTCATTCCTCTCTCTCTCTGTATCTATTTATCTATCTCTCTATCATCTATCTATATCTTTCTCTATCTATCTCTCTATACCTCTGTATCTCTCTCTTGCTCTTGCGCTCTCTCTCTCTCTCTCTCTCTCTCTCTCTCTCTCTCTCTCTCTCTCTCTCTCTCTCTCTCTCCCTCATAGATTATAGACAGTAAGTGACCCCTGTGCCCTCTACTTGACACCAATCACAGCTGGCCCGGCGGCTAGGTCAGAGGTCAGGTATCAACAAGGCCTTTTCAATAAGGTCTACCTTGTTCAAATTCACCCTCATGCCATTGACCTACATAGTTCATATTCGCCACTATAATAACAAGATCAGCATCACTCGGTACAAATCACTTTTTATATTCTCACAATGACATCATAACTTATCATGCACCTGCTTCATAACTTTTTGAGCAGGCACATAAAATACATGAATATAGAGTAATGGTAGGAGGACAGTATTGTACTTTATCATGTCATTTACGTCTAGGGCATTTGGCAGGTGCTTTTATCCAAAGCGACTTACAAAGAGTACATTTGTTGAAGGAGACAGCAATATATTGCTGTGGTACATAAATATAAGAATACAGTAGAGGAGGTTTCAAGCATTCATAGTTGCAAGGTTAATAGAACGAGTTTCATAATTGCTAGGTTGCCTGCATAATAGCTGGGATAAGAGCAGACGTGCCATACATACATACAATATGCTAAACAATGCTAAGTACTATTAATAATGCCAAGATGTACAAAGGCACAAGTTAGTGCTAGGGTTCGCAGAGGGAAGGCGGGTGTGTGTGTGTGTGTGTGTGTGGGGGGGGGGGGGGGGTTATGTAGAGTCCAGGTGAACTCTGAACAGGTGGGTCTTGAGTCTCTCGCGGAAGCTGGTGAGCGACTCAGCCATCCAGACATGAGCCGGGAGCTTATTCCACCACTGCGGTGCCAGAACAGAGAAGAGTTGGGACTTGGCAGAGCGATGTTTGCCTGTTCTTAGTGAAGGTGGTGCCAGTCGTCTAGCCAAGGTTGTTGAGCGGAGCGCTCAAGCTGGGGCGTGGGCATATATTTACATTTAGAGCATATAGCAGACGCTTTTGACTAACAATAAATACATTTGCCTGAAGAGAGTGAAACAGCAATACATCGCTGACAGTACATTAAGATTTAGGTTGATAGAACAAGATTCAAGAACTTCATGATTTCTCAATATGGTTCATCTGGACTCCCCCCCCTGTTAGGGGGTGTGTGGAGGTGAGACCCAGGCGCACAGCAATAGAGGAGGCGTAGTTGAGAGACAGGCCCAAAGGGCAGTTTGATTAAAAAAAGGGATTGCCACACAGGATGCCACATGGACTACGGGGATCCGGGCAGGACTCTGCGGGCTGGCTCCAGCTCAGCGGGGAGGTCCGGAATGCTGGAGGGGTGAGAGAAAAAACGGGGTGAGGGATAGAGATCCCGGGTGAGGCAAACACAGGCAACTAGGCTGAGCGCAACAACGGCGTGACGTTAAGTCGGCTAGAACAACTGCTACAGGATGGGGTATCTGGAGTATACTTTACCACCTGTAGCTTAGGGGACGATCTGGCGCCGAGTGGAGCGCCGGCCAGGCTCTTGTAGTGCGGGCGGTGATTGCCGATAAGGGACAGGTGCCCTAAATGTAAATGTTCATGTACATGTAAAAGGGAACTTTTTTCAGTAGACAATGTAATGAATCAGTATGAATATAAAACATTGAGTATTTAGAAGTGAGACAAATGTCACCCACATTGTCTCGTAGCTTTAACATGTTTCAATGATTGTAGGAGCCTTCTTTTCTGCATTGAGAATGGTAATTGTTAATGGTCATTTTTAATGGCTAATTTCTTGCTGTCCATTTCTTGCCACCTGGAAAGATGCTTGTGCTGATTGGAAACCTGTGCTGCAGGTGGTGTATGTGTGTGTGTGTGTGTGTGTGTGTGTGTGTGTGTGCGTGTGTGCGTGTGTGCGTGCGTGCGTGCGTGCGTGTGTGTGTGTGTGTGTGCGTGCGTGTGTGTGTGTGTGTGTGTATGTCAGACCCCCTGTAATGGACTGACATCACATTCTAGATGTCCCCACACCTGGGAAGAGTCCCTCGAAGCATGACTCCAAATCAAACATTAATTACGCAACGTCAATATTTGTGCAGCTTGAGATTTGGAAGATGAACCTGAGTGTGTAAATGTGATTTATTTTATTATTTGAAAGACGCTTCAGATATCTGCGGAGACTCACAGCTGCGATGGACGGTACATTTTATTTGTAATGACCTCACGCTGTGTCCTCTCACATACGTCCACACGTATTGCTATAACATCGTGACACCAATGATCCACTCAGCTAATCAACTCATATGTGGCATGAATATGCAGCCCTGACTGTAATTAGACTTTATTTTACAAGGACTTTGCTGACAAAATTCACATGCAGCAAGAATAGCTTGCTTTTCAGCAGAGAGAGAGAAAGACCCAAGATAAACGACTAGCTTCATAGTGACTATTGTTTACCAGGCCTTAACAACGGCTTATAAATAATATCAAATTTACACCATATTAGTAATCACTTTTCAATTGGGACCTCCACTGTATTACATTTGTGCTTTCACCGCGAATGTCAGAAATAGGAAAAATAAGGAAAAATCCGGAAGATGGGAAGCATATAATTGGATATTATAGAGATGGGGGGGTTGCTCCAGAAGACGGTTTATGAACATTCATAGTCAATGGAATGAGATGAGAGACTTAAAAGGCAAAAGAAAATGTATCTTTGATGGCTGTGTGTGCCTCTCTGGCGAGATCCCCACTTAGTCCAAGTGTAGCAGAGAGGAATCGTGCCGTAAATTATATGCAGAGTTTAGCCTCGCATATGGGACATCTAAGAGCCCATTGGCTGTAGGAAATCCAATTTGGTTTTGGAGTAAACTACATTATTGTATCATTACCATTAATTGACCTCTTGGAGACCTGTTACTGGAACACTGTGGAAAGGGCCTGTGTATCCCGACACAGAGCAGCATTAAGAGATGGTGTAACACAAGCTAACGCAGGGAGAGGAAGAGAAAGAGAGAAAAAACATAACGAAAAAGCTATTAACCCCCCCCCCCCCCCCGTGTCTCCCTTCGGAAGAATCTTTGTTTTCTACATTTTCTAAATGGTACAATCACAAATCGGATGAAGCAACTAATAAATCCGGTGTGATAGCAAACGTCCAGTGGGTTGTTGACGTATCAAAGGTTTGCTAGGAAAGTTAACATTTGTGCTTCGACTTCAGAGTTGTTCAGCCTTTTCACTCCTGCACGCTTTTTAACACAATGATGCAACCGGGGATTTAACCAAAATGACACAATGACTTAGATACTGTAGATATATTGTCGATATTGTTTTATATGTTTTTGGGTTGTTGTTTTTTTTTTTAAAGAGATTGCCGCTGTTCAGGCTACTAGCTGCTCTACGGAGGAGACCAGGCTAGGAGGATCAGTGGTCGGCTTGCAGGCTTCCTGGTGGTGGATATATACTGTAGTTAGTGTACGGCTACACTGCTATACCCTGCTACTAATTTATGCACAGAAAGGTGGTATGGATCCCAGCTGATAAATTAAGAGTTGGGTTGCTTTTCAGAGAGAGGGGGAGCGGTGTATGGACTTGGTGCTGCCACTTTTTGATTTGCATTTTAACAGCGTAAGGTTTCAATTCCATTACTTTCAAAGTCACAGAATAAGAAGCATGCATCCTATGCTTACACGTGCCAAGTTTAATTATGTCAAAACCAGCCGTGTCAGATTTCTTCTGTTGTTCCCCTTTCGCTGAGAGGGGAAGGGGTTGCGGTGGGGGTAGGAAGTGTTGTTGACGATGTCTCGATAAGATCCAAGGGTTGGCAGTCACAGACAATATCTGTGACTCTTACAACAATAGGCCTCTAACAAAGACTCATCTGCCATCGTTTCACCGCTTTTACTTAATAGAACTAATCTATTTGGTTGTGATCCAAGTCTGCGCCAGAGTGCAGAAAGAAAATAGTCTGGTTCAAGCATGCAGGTGATTAAACTCATTCAACACGATAACACTATATGGATTTATCATGAGAGTCAATATTAATTTTTTCCATCCGCCCTTTCTAACCCAAACATCTCAAAATGTGACTGTTATGAGGTTGTGTCCTCATAAAAGCGTCTTCAAAACAATATGAAAACAGGCCCTTGCTGAGACATCCTCTCAGCTCGACATCACAAATAAATTGGAAGTCGACAATAAATGTTTTTATGTACATTTCCACCACCCCTCGTTGAGATTGTGTCCAGCGAACCCTCCGCAATAATGATTTTAAAATGCAATGTTCTAGGGACGGCAGGGTGCATAACATTTACCTGCGTTCAGTTCAAGGGTACACACGCTTCAGAAGTTTTGCCACCCAGTGAGTGCAGTGACTTCTTCATTCAGTTCAAGCTAATTATCTTTCTGCATCCGAATAGCCCATTACACATTTCTCTTTACATAACAGTGCACTAAGTGAAGTGCAAATCTCATGGCAAATTGAACAATTACCCCTTTAATGTTCAGCAAGCCGAGTTAAGTAACTTGATGCGTGCGACTATAATTGTAGACAAATGTCAATGCAACAAAACACTGAATTGTAGTTGAAGTTGCACATTTACATTTACATGGGAGCTGGGCGGGAGCTCATCCCACCACTGCGGTGCCGGAAGAGTTGGGACTTGGAAGAGGAAGGTGTTTGGCTGTTTTTAATGAAGGTGGTACCAGTCATCTAGCCGACGTTGTTGAGCGGAGGGCTTGGGCTGGGGCGTAGGGTCTGACTTGTGTTTGGAGTTAGGTAGGGGGAGTTCCACGAAGGTCAGTACCAGTGTCTTGAATCTAATGCGAGTGATTACCGGGAGCCAAGGGAGGTCACAGAAGAGGAGGGTTACATGAGAGAATTTTGGTAAGTTGAACACAAGACGCGCTGCTGCGTTCTGGATGCATCATAAGGGTTTGATTGCGGAGGCGGTGAGTCCAGCCAGGAGAGAGTTGCAGTAGTCGAGACAAGTGATAACGAGCGATTGGACCAGCATCTGAGCTGCTTCACATGAGGAAGGGCTGGATCTTGTGGATCTTGTAGAGAGCAATTCTACAAGATCGGGCCACAGAGGTAATTTTGGCGTTGCAGGACAGCTGGTAATCCAGTACCACGCCAAGGTTCCTTGCAGTGGGAGCAGGGGAGACTTCGATGTCCTCAATGGTGACAAGTAGATCCATCTGAGGGCAGTCTTTCCCCGTCATGAAGAGAAGCTCAGTCTTGTCTAGGTTAAGCTTCAGGTGGTTGGCGGTCGTCCATCTGCTGATGTCAGCCAGGCATTTTGAGATGCGTGTTGCGATTTGGGTGTCAGAGGGGGTGAAGGAAAGAAACTGTTGGGTGTCGTCTGCATAGCAGTGATAGGAGAAGCTGTGGGATGTGATTACAGGGCCTAGAGATCTAGTGTATAAGGAGGACAGAAGGGGTACCAGTACTGAGCCTTGGGGGACTCCGGTGTCATGGGTGCAGGGTCTGGAAAAGGAGCCATTCCATGTGACCTGATAGGTGCAATCTGTCAGGTAGGAAGTGAACCAGTATAACGCAGTTCCAGCAATGCCAAGCTCTGCCAGGGTGGAGATAAGAATCTGGTGGTTCACTGTGTCGAACGCGGCAGAAACGTCAAATAGGATGAGCACAGATGAGAAGGACAAGTCTCTGGCATCACGGAGGGACTCGGTTACGCGAGCAGGGCCGTCTCCGTGGAGTGCACGGCCTTGAAGCCTGACTGATGAGGGTCTAGAAGGTTGTTTTGAGAGAGATAGGACAATAGTTGGGTAGGTTTTGGAGAGGAATGATAGGAGAGATACAGGTCTGTAGTTTCGGACATTGGTGGTGTCAAGGGTGGGTTTCTTGAGGAGTGGCTTAATTCTGGCAGTCTTGATGTGCCGTGCGTGTGTGTATGAGTCTCTGTGCATGTGTGTGTATGTGTGTGATTCTGTGTGTGTGTGTTTGTGTGTGTGAGCATGTGTGTGTGTGCGTCTGCAGGTATGTGTGCGATTCTGTGTGTGTGTGTGTGTGTGTGTGTGTGTGTGTGTGTGTGTGTGTGTGTGTGTGTGTGTGTGTGTGTGTGTGTGTGTGTGTGTGTGTGTGTGTGTGTGTGTGTGTGTGTGTGTGTGTGTGTGTGTGTGTGTGTGTGTTGTGTGTTGTGTGTTGTGTTGTGTGTGTGTGTGTGTGTGTGTGTGTGTGTGTGTGTGTGTGTGTGTGTGTGTGTGTGTGTGTGTGTGTGTGTGTGTGTGTGTGTGTGTGTGTGTGTGTGTGTGTAAGTGCACGCACAGCAGTCTCCTCGCACGCCTGTGTGCCTGACCATGTGTGAAGTGGGTGAAAGTGGTCATCGGCCAAATTGCTTTAGCAATTTTTGCGTTTGTGGATGAATTGAATAAAGCTGATATCTGGCTCTTTGAATCATAAGTTCAGGGAAAAACAGGTTATCTGCACAATCTCTCAGAGAAACCTCTGGGATCCCCTTACATGTCTGGCCTGCACTCAGCCTGTTACTGAAAGGCAGGGGCCAGGGGGAGATTAAAGAGCAGCAGTCAACAGCCAACAACAGCCGGAGCCCCCCTGGTAGCTGGCCGAGCTCCTGGGCTCCACACCGCCCCACACAGGGGCCGCCAGGCTAATTAAAGAGGCCTACAGTGTAATGGTGGACCCACTCAACCACACTCAACCACACTCAACCACACTCAACCACACTCATTAACCACACCTAACCACACATTAACCACACATTAACCACACCTAACCACACATTAACCACACATTAACCCAGCGATTCTTAAAGTGTTGGGCGCACCCCACTAGTAGAGACATGACAGGTGGGGCGCGGCGAACGGGAGGAAAGTTGTCATTTTTTTGCCATCTTTATTAATGCCTTTCTTTACTGACAATAAAGATCATACACTCAAGACAAAACACCCACACACACAAACAAAGGAGTAATGAATACATCAGGACAGGAGCGCCTGCAGGATTGTATGTGTTCAATGTACGCACAGTAGTGATGCTAGTGCTAGCGCTATCACCTTATTATATTTGTTTAAAATAAAATACGTCACTAAAACCTGTGTGGGCTTTTGCTCGGATGGCGCACAGACCGTGGCAGGGAAAAGAAAAGGACTGCAGGCGCTAATCAAGAGGGTCACGGAGGAGCGCTAACGTCAAGGCAGCTCAGCCCCGAACTAAACGAGGTTTTGACAGAGGTGGTTGAGTGCGGTCAATTTCATCAGAACCCGACCCCTGAAAGCGCGACTGTTCTCCGCACTTTGTGAGGAGATGGGAGCTGATCATTCAGCTGATCATTCAGCTGTGCTCTTTCACAGTGAAGCAAGGTGTCTTCCCGAGGCAAAGTGTTATCGAGTCTTTGAGTTCAGACAGGAGATTCACATCTTTCTGGAGGAGGAGCGCATGTATGAGGCTGCAAGCAAGTTCAGTGATGAGCAATTTCTGATGAAACTGACCAATCTGACCGATCTGACCGATATCAGCGATGTATTTGGAAAGCTGAATGAATTAAATGTTCAGCTTCGAGGCAGAGACAAGCACCAACCTCACCTGGAAGACAGGATCACTGCATTGAATTCAACCGAAAGCTCGAGATATGGGAAATACTGATGTCTTTGAGAATCTGAGTGAAGTTGCTGAAACCAGTGATTCTGGAGCCACCACAGTGATCCCATGTATTAACCAGCACATCTCTTCCCTGAGAGTATTATTTCAAAAATACTTCCCAAACAGCAGTGCTCAGTATGACTGGGTTATGGATCCATTCAATGCAGCAGGTTGGTATTTTGTTATTTTATTCTATTGACTGACTATTTATTACTATGACTATTTATTATATATATATAATCTGTATATAATATATATACAGTTTAAGTTTAAGTTAGGGTTGAGTTTTTTTTTGTTTTTTTTTGTTTTTTTTTGTTTTTTTTTTCTTTTTTTTTTTTTTTTTTTTTTTTTGTTTTTTTTTTTTTCTTTTTATTGTTTATTTATTTTTTATTTCTTCATTTTGTTACTTTTATTCATTTCTGTATACGGTGCCACTGCATCCACACTGGACTGGTGTTCATTCCCCCTGATTTGTGTGACATCTCCAGCCACATAAATCCATACTGTACCGATCTCGTGTGATGGGTCTTAAAGGGCCCATTACTGCTCATGAATATCTATTCGCTTCTCCGCCGCACCATAGGCTAGTGTTGCCAATTTGTATTGGTGGACTGACATGACGGCCACCACCGCTGCCGCTGCCTTAGATTCCTCCCTCTTCCCTATATGGGAGGAATATATTTCCATTTGCATATTTTCATGATGAGAAATGACTCAATCCTCAATGTGTTTTAAAGGTTGCTTTTTCCAGTATGATTCCCTTTGATCCGGGCTGCCGTCGCCGTCGTGCAGCCGCCTGCTACATTTCCATCGCTGTGTTACTGAAGGACCTCTCTACATGTGTTTTGTTAGAGCCCCGTCAAACTGAGGCGGGGGGGAACGCTTTCCTCCTGTTTCAGCCGCAATTCCGACAGAAGGCTTTTGTCTTGTCACTTTCCCGGAGTTAGAGCGAGCAAGAGAGAGAGCGAGAGAGAGCGCGGAATGATGAATAATTGATAGCTCAAGATGGATGGATTCACCTCTGTGGCAGGCCGGTCCAATCATGTGTTGTCTGTGGAGTCCTCTGTGCATTATCAGCACAACTCCAACTTGCTTTTCCCCCACCTTCTCCGCAACAACTCTACACTACTTCTTTCATTCCCCCCCCCCCCGTTCCTTTCAATTAGAGGTCCCGGTGATCCTCGCCTGTGCGACGGCCATTTTAGATGGATCAACAATTGGGATTACTGAATATAGGGCTGTGTGATTAACGGTAGCCCGTAGTTTTTTTTGTATTTAGTATTGATTACACTGATTGCGCTTTTTAGTTGGACATAAACAATGTATTTAACAGCAGTAGAGTTGAGACGGTGAATGGCAGTGTCACTGGTTTGCCTGTCAAGTAGTTCAACACTGCAGAGGTCAAATGTATATATGGCGTCTTGCAGTCAAGTATTCACCATCTCAGCACAGTAGAGCCCTGGACATAAACAATGTATTTAACAGCAGTAGAGTTGAGACGGTGAATGGCAGTGTCACTGGTTTGCCTGTCAAGTAGTTCAACACTGCAGCGGTCAAATGTATATATGCATGTACAACGCATATGACTGTACATGGGTCACAAACATAGCCTCTTACTGTGGGGAGAGCAAACAGGTGTCCATCAATACCATCACGTTAATTACACTCATCCCCCACGGCTGTGTCAGGTGTTTTGCCGCTCCACTCCCCTTGTCTTCCACCTGCCGGCGCTAAGCCACGCCCCCTTGCATATCACAATGACTTTGTAAATTAATGGCGTGCGCTTTGTCGTGTCATTATGTAAGGTTAGTAAACTCCTCCCGATAAAATTCAAGAAAATCTCAATGCTGTGGGCATTCAAACTGGCCTTGTGAGCCCGTCCTGATCTTGTGAATTCAGTATTCTGTTTCTCTCTGTAGATCAGTCTGACCTCTAGCCTGCTGAAAGACATAAATGACCCATTGATAACAGCTATCAGTGCTGGGGGGAGGGAGTTCCAGTTCAGGACCTGGAACTAGTGACCTCTAGTGACCTCTTTCTTAAGAGCTGTTTAAGGGACTTCTCCGAGGCAAAATTCAAAATCTAAAGACTAGGATGAGCAACCTGTTCAACAGCGTGATGATTACATTGTTGTTGTTTTTTCATCCGGCAGATTCGGCAAACATTTAACCACCCGTCTGCACATTTTCAAAGCAAGACTTTAGGCTGGAAATAAGCTCCCGCAATGTGAAGTTATGAAATGGAATTTACTTAAACCTTTTCTTGAGCACTCATGCTGGTGAAATATCACGCTTGGTGTAACATTGGAATTTGTATTGAATGGAATCCATGCTCGCGTTTGCTAGCAAGTTCGATAGTTGACCCATCCATCACCCATCATGTGTGCAGCATAAACAAACATAACCACCACTTTTGCCACCTGCGAACATCTCCGCCAACATATCCATGTCTCCGATGTTGTTTAGCTTTCACCAGCTGGACAAATACAGTATGATTCTATGTTTGCGACACGTTTGCAACAGTTTTCCCTTCACAGACGACATGACATCCACCAAAGCCAATTTACACCAGATTTTGTCCTCCTGCATTGTCAGATAACCTCTAAGTATCTGTAGAAGAGAAAACTGTGAACAATAAAAGTACAATGCAGAATATGTCGTCAGGACATGGAACTGAAGAAACCGACTAAAAGTGGAGATCAATATGCTGGGTATAAAATATGTCATTTCTAAAGTAAGTATGAATGAATAACACTGACTATGTGCGGATGTATGTGGTACTGTTGGCGATGTTGGGGGGGTTAGATGTTAATATTCTTTAATAGGATATGTCGACAAGCAGCTCATTGAGTAAAGGCAGAGCAAATCTCAGTCAGCCTCAGATATTCATTCAAATGTCTCCTTCAGTGACTGGATGCAATTCACGCACAGGTAGACGAGTAATAGCATCATGAAATACACAAGGCCCGCTCACTAATCTGGTCAGAAAAAAATTATGTGTGTCATATTTTGCGGTTTTATTTATAAATAGATGTTCTCTGAGTCTAAGATTACGTCTGATTGACATGATGGATGACAGCATTGCAGCCATTAGTAAGATGGTCGAAAGACGCAGGGAGGCCTGTGTCACTACCGTGGAAGACAGCAGGGCAGCCTTGTGGGTGTCCTTGCATTAAAATGAATACATTAAAACTAGGGATGCACCGATACGATACCAGTATTCGGTATCGGTCCGATACTGTGCTCATGTACTCGTACTCGTACTCGTTAAACTACTCCGATACAACCGCACCGATACCACTTTGGCAACGCAACGTTAACCTTGTAATATTCTTAGCCAAGGAATATTGAAATAAAGAGATGCAACCGAGTTGGCGTTTATGGATGTTTAATAGCAACTGCGCATGAGATCAGAACCGCAAATTAACGGAGCAACCCCACCCCCCCATCAGAACCGCGAATTAACGGAGCACCCCCCCCCATCAGAACCGCAAATTAACGGAGCACCCCCCCCCCCTCCCCCATCAGAACCGCGAATTAACGGAGCACCCCCCCCCCCTCAGAACCGCGAATTAACGGAGCACCCCCCCCATCAGAACCGCGAATTAACGGAGCACCCCCCCCCCCAGACAAAAAATAACATGTTTTCAAAGTCATTAGAACTGTAGGCCTAATGGTTTTATTAAGTACTCGTATCGGTATTCGGTATCGGCAAGTACCCAAATGTAAGTACTTCTAAGAAAAAAAGTGGTATCGGTGCATCCCTAAGAACTAGGTATTTGTGTCAGCCAAACTAATATGCGACTCAG